>BPTQ01000006.1:78335495-78383197 GCA_019973895.1 Chrysanthemum seticuspe | reverse complement strand
ACCAGAAAAAGTGTAAGCGACGTTGTGAAGGCTTCTCCGCCAAGTGAAGGAGTTTGTTGACATAGTGCTTGAACTCTCGAGTAGGTGACTCGGGGAGTGGATTAGGGCAAGGAAGGTGTCCTTGTAGCCGAACCACTATACATCGGTTGTGTCTTTTCTTTCCCTTCGCTTTACTTTATTTACTTGCTTTATCATTAGATCTATACTTTCTCTACATCCATAAGATCTCACATATTAAACGAATCTAAAGTTTTTGAAACTAACTTAAAATCGGCAAAACTATTCAAGCTCCCCTTCTAGTTTTCCACACCTTTTATTGTATATAAAAATTATATTTTATATTAGGTCATATAATTAATTTGAATTTATTAAAAGCTTATAAATATAAATTTTTTTAAAATCTTCTCACTTTTAGGAAGAAAGTTTTGAAGAAAAATTTTTCCAAATTTATTCTCCTATTTTTTTCTCTTCTCTTTAAAAAAACTCATGAACAAGTTTATTTTATTTTCTTCTCACTTCTTTTATGTTCTTTCAAAAATAAAACTCGAAAACATAACATTTGATTTCAAATTATTAATGTCCAGTCATTCCACATAACCGAGTCATCAAATCATTATAACCAGTATAAAAATATAAATATAGAATCATTTAAATGATGTTAACGACATGAATTAAGTAGCATACACTACTACAATAAGTCCTTTCGAGACCTGTTGTAGATTCCATCGAGACCTGTTTTTGATGGGGTCTCTAAGTGGGGGGCTCTCCATATGAAAACCATATCGAGACCGGTTTAAAAACCGGTCTTGCTTATCATAAATGAGACCGGTTTCATGATATATACCCGGGTCTATTATCAATATCGAGACCTGTTTTTGAATGTTTGACGGGTCTTGTTTTCTATACATAGACCTGTTTCTATCAATAAAACCTGTCTCTATTGCCTTTTTCTCAAAAATAGATTTTCTTAGTTATACCACTTTCCTATACAAATCCCAGTTTCCATATTTCAGATTTCATGTTCCCAGTTTCCAGATTTCATGTTCCAATTTCAAGCAATGCACAAACAACTTTTGATCCATGAATTACCAAATACATCCTACATTCCATAAATTTAACTACTAAATCATAAACGTCAATACATATTCCAGAATTTAACTTAGATAATAACGAGTTCTAGCACTAAACGTATGTACGTTCCAAATGCCTTCTACAAAAAAGAAGTTCGCACATATTATCTTAAGTTAAATACTAAATGCCTAAACTAAAGACAATGGCATAACCAACAACTACCTATCAATAATGATAATCAAATTGGACATAATTGATGTCACTTCTCGACAGTGTCTTCAATCTGATTCATGGAAAATGGACGATTGTCATGCCAAGGGATCTGCATGTCACTACTACAAAAAATCTCATAGAAACCGGTCAAAATGGCCCATGAAGAGTGGTTTTGGAACCACTCTCTGGAGGGGGGTATCTCCATAATCGAAACATATATAAACCGGTTTGGCAACCAGTCTCTATTAGAAGTATCGACACCAGTTTTCTCCTTAAAATCGGTCTCCATTATAGAGTAAACAAACATAGTTTTATTGGACATCGACAGCGGTTCTCTCACAACCTGTCTTTATAGAAGCATCCAACCTATCTTTATAAAGAGTAAAAAGATATGTTTTTATCTCAAAACCTGTCTTTTTGATAAAACTATTTTACTAAAAAAATCATTTCTAAAATTTCCCAATTTTTTAGAAATTGAAAAATTTTAGAAATAATTTTTTTAATAAAGAAATATATGTAAATGCACCAAATATAAATAAAGTGATTAAAATACACTACAAATGTCGAAATCAACAAAGTAAAATAAGATAATATGTCAATTCAATTAAACATAAATCATAGGCAAAATCCAAATTAAAACACTAGAATTTAACAAACTATAAACACACTAGAATTCAGCATATCTGAACAACATTATCTGAAATTAATCGCGCCACAATATAAACTATGCACCAATGATGGCGTTCAACTTTATGTTCTCTAATGGACGCTCGTCACTAAAAGGTACCTTCATGTAAATTAATGAAATAAATGGTTATACAAAAGCTAAGACGTTTTTAGTGCAAGAATTAAACTGCCAATTATTTAACAATGACCAATGAAACACAAGATAAGGCGATCAATCATTTCATTAACATCAATTAACAAGCGCGCATTAGCCTAAAACCTTAAGAATACCAAAAATTATCCTAAATTCGACATTAACCTTTTGGATGTTGTAATCAGCAAGTGTCCAACCATCCTCTAATTACCTCCCAGCAAATATCAATCTTTGCTAGTCAGGTGGGATACCTTCTTTATCCTATAAACCAATCACACGGTTAGCAAAACGCCTATTAGAGAAAAAAAAAGTAACTCATGCGGTAACAAAAAACTTAATTATTTTGCATATAGAATATTAATTTTGAAATACGTATCCATAAATTTCCTAGAAGAATAAAGAACTATGCCACCTTAAGTAACTCACTTACTCTGTATGGCCAAGATAGAAACTGTCCATCTCATGAGCTCCATCTAAATTTTTCTTTGGGAATGCGACATGGGATACACAGAAAAAAGAAGAGCATGTTTATTCAGATCGGTATTGCGGTGTATATAATGTTAACTGAGGTATGAAAAGTGTGTTACACGAATTTTGAAATCACTATCAGTAGTAACAATGAACTTCCCATCAAGTAAGAACTCCTGCAGTGTGATACGTCCATTAGTAAATTTGTTTACTTTAAGAACTGTACAAATCAAGAGAAACACTTACAAGACTAGTGATGATGCTCAACAGTGAGCAAGAAGCGGTCACTAGAACAAAAAGTGGATTTGGCCACACCGAATATGTGTGACGATATACATATAGTCACACATGTTTTTTCGGCCGTGTGTGACTAAAGGTCGCGCGACCATAGGTACCCTATGGTCACGTGTTTGACTTTTTTTTAGTCTCTATTGCAAAAGAGTAACCAAAACCGTAACATGTGTGACTAATTAGGTACAAATTTGTTGGATTAATCCGTATTAGTGACCATAAACACTGTATAGTCACACAAAGCATGTTTGTTTTGGGTATTTAGTCACATACAATTAAGCATAAAGTGGCAAAAAGTGTTAATAAGTGTGACCATATGTTGTTTAAGGTGAAGAAATATGTCTTTTGTGTGACTATTGATAATCTAATGGCCACTTGAATTTTATGTTTGTGTGGCCTTTTCTAACATTTAGTCACACAAAGCATGTTTGTTTTGGGTATTTAGTCACATACAATTAATCATAAAGTGGCTAAAAGTGTTAATAAGTGTGACCATATGGTGTTTCAAGTGAAGAAAGGTGTCTTTTGTGTGACTATTGATCATCCAATGGCCACATGAATTTTATGTTTGTGTGGCATTTTCTAACATTTTGTCACACAAATCATGTTTGTTTTGGGTATTTAGTCACATACAATTAACCATAAAGTGGCTAAAAGTGTTAATAAGTGTGACCATATGGTGTTTTAAGTGAAGAAATGTGTGTTTTGTGTGACTATTGATCATCCAATGGCCACTTGAATTTTATGTTTGTGTGGCATTTTCTAACATTTAGTCACACAAAGCACGTTTCTTTTGGGTATTTAGTCACATCCAATTAATCATAAAGTGGCCAAAAGTGTTAATAAGTGTGACCATATGGTGTTTTAAGTGAAGAAATGTGTGTTTTGTGTGACTATTGCTCATCCAATGGCCACATCAATTTTATGTTTGTGTGGCCTTTTCTAACATTTAGTCACGCAAAGCATGTTTCTTTTGGGTATTTAGTCACATGCAATTAACCATAAAGTGGCCAAAAGTGTTAATAAGTGTGACCATATGGTGTTTTAAGTGAAGAAATGTGTGTTTTGTGTGACTATTGATCATCCAATGGCCACATGAATTTTATGTTTGTGTGGCCTTTTCTAACATTTAGTCACACAAAGCATGTTTCTTTTGGGTATTTAGTCACATTCAATTAATCATAAAGTGGCCAAAAGTGTTAATAAGTGTGACCATATGGTGTTTCAAGTGAAGAAATGTGTGTTTTGTGTGACTATTGATCATCCAATGGCCACATGAATTTTATGTTTGTGTGGCCTTTTCTAACATTTAGTCACACAAAGCACGTTTCTTTTGGGTATTTAGTCACATCCAATTAATCATAAAGTGGCCAAAAGTGTTAATAAGTGTGACCATATGGTGTTTTAAGTGAAGAAATGTGTGTTTTGTGTGACTATTGCTCATCCAATGGCCACATGAATTTTATGTTTGTGTGGCCTTTTCTAACATTTAGTCACGCAAAGCATGTTTCTTTTGGGTATTTAGTCACATGTAATTAACCATAAAGTGGCTAAAAGTGTTAATAAGTGTGACCATATGGTGTTTTAAGTGAAGAAATGTGTGTTTTGTGTGGCTATTGATCATCCAATGGCCACATGAATTTTATGTTTGTGTGGCATTTTTTAACATTTAGTCACACAAAACATGTTTCTTTTGGGTATTTAGTCACATACAAATTAAGCATAAAGTGGCCAAAAGTGTTAATAAGTGTGACCATATGGTGTTTTAAGTGAAGAAATGTGTGTTTTGTGTGACTATTGCTCATCCAATGGCCACATTAATTTTATGTTTGTGTGGCGCTTTCTAACATTTAGTCACGCATCGAATTAAGCAAACTGTGACCAAAAAGTGTTAATAATTGTGACTATATGAATCTTTTAGTCACATATAAGAAATCAATATATATCAAAACAAATTCTAATATATAAAAATATATTCAAAATATATTCAAATACAATAAAATTGGAATGTATATAAAATTGTAATGTCGTACATAATAAAATTCTCAATAATTTAACGACTTCTGACTCTTGATCTTCTTAGCTTCCTTTTGCATGGTATGACTAGAGACGTAGCGCTTCGTATTTAATTTAGGTGCAGTTCTGTTCTCACCAATCAGTTTTATGGTACTTGGTGGTGTTACCTGTAGGAAACAAAAGCCGGGGTATCAAACACTGAATTAAATATGAAGAATGATATATGTAGGTTTATAAAACACATGCATCTATGTACCTTTTCATCGAAAACCACTTGATCCTTTGGCCATGCATAAAAACCACCTACTGCATCCTTAACTGTTTTGAGACCGTTACTTCCTACATCCGGTATGCACGCTGCATCCACTAAAGATTTTTCAATAGATACTCTGTAGCAATCCTTTGGGAGTGGTTTGTTATGAAGCATTTGTTTTCCATCAGTTTTGTACACGGTACCCTCCGCAATAATAGTTGATTTCTTTAAGTGCCACAGTTTGCACTTAATTACCTAAAAAGATAATTTGTTGCATGTATATATGTATCAGTAATTAATTAAACTAAAGAACATATGAAAATGTTTAAATACATACTTGTGGTAGTACTGTTAATGGAGACTCCTGTTCTTGTGATCCAGAAAGTTGACGTGAAGAATCCTTTCGTTTTGATCTAGTCGATTTCTTAGATTCGACAGATTTAACAGTTTCCTATATGTATAATACACGGTAAATAAATAATGTATGTAGAATTCAAAAATCCCAGGGGGGGGGTGATTTATTACTTACACTTATTTGAATTTCCTTTTCCAAAGTTGCAAGTCCATTAGACTTCTCAATGCTCGCAACTTTCTCACGTCCAGCAACACGTGTTCCGGCATCCTCATCAGCACTGCTATTTAAAAGATTAATGTTCACCGGAGACACCTGAAATATAAATTGTTTAAGAAGACTGAAGCAGTATTTAAAAGGGTAAAAAAAAGATGGAATGTTACTTTCTTATGTCTTACTTTCGTTTCTGTCAATGGAGTTGAAGTTGACTGCAACTGCCCCCTTTGTGCAGCCAATTGTTTCATCAAATCCTGTATTACCGCCTCTTTTTCTTGACGTTGGCGCCTCTCATCAGCAAGTTCACTTTGAAGTAACACCACTCTTTCATCAGATGCTTGTCTGATTCGAGGCAGATCAAAATACCTCTTGTAGGTTACTCCACCTCCCACTCCTCTCGCATATCCTCCCTTTTCCTTACCTAATACAACTGTCATGGCATCAGTGCCATGATCAAGCTTCAAGATTCCTTGTTTGATCTTGTCGTCCGTTTCTTTCTGCACACACAATATGGGAAATAGGTTATTTAATTCTACCAGTATTAACTTGTAACTAAAAGTATTAACTAAATCACTACCTGTATTAACTTATAAATAACAGTTTTAAGTAATACAGTAGCAGTATTAACTAAAAGTATTAACTAAAACACTACCTGTATTAACTTATAACTAACAGTTTTAAGTAATACAGTAGCAGTATTAACTTATAACTAAACAAACATAATAATAAAATTTGCAGTCAAACTTACAAATTTTTCTCCCACTGATCTGATATCATCATCGTGATATTCTCCGTCTTTTTTCACCCTTCCTTTCAACCACAGCGTACCACGCGGTGGTTCTTCATCTGGTTCAATTTCTTTACTCTCGATCTTATAAACATCAAATACATACAAATGTAAGATAAACGAATATAAACGAAACTATGATGCTATTAAATGCAAATGTAAATGTGCAAATGTTTACTGTTACCATTTTTTCTATCACACGGGCGTATCCACCTCGTCCCATTGTATGATCATAAACAGACTTGGAACGTGACACTTTAGCTTTTGCTGATCTCACCTTGCAACACAAAATCATACGGCGTTTAGATGTAGTAATGCTGATAGTATACAACTAATACATATGGAAACATATGAAAAGGTGAAAGATATTTGAACTTGAATAAAAATGAATAATTAACACCTTGTATTCCTCGCTGGCTGTGTAGTTTACAAAATTAACCCAATCTTCGGCTTTTATAATTGCACTATACTTTGCCGGGACTTCATTTAGTTTTGAAAGGGTATTTTGGTTGGGCAATATGTAGTTTTGTATCAATTTCATTCTGAAATTCCTTAGAAGTTGACCAAGACGATTCATTATCAGCTTTCTGACCGTCAAGTCAACATCAAAATATCGCTGCAAAGATTAACAAATTGTTGTTAATTAGTTGCACATACTGTAAATGCAGAGATAAACTTATTAACACCTTGTATCTACGACAGCCAAGCCACTACTAGTTAAAAAAAAGTATATGTGTACCGTGATTTCGTCCCACATTTTATCTCTTGCTTCTGAATCAACCTTCCTCCAGGTTAGAATCCTGACACCTATATGCTCACGAACCAAATCACCCAAAAAACTTGAAAACAATGCTCTGTTTTTTCCTGATAACCTATCCAGTGCATCGAAGGTTACACTGACCTTTATTCCGTCTGTTTTTCCATATTCCCTGCGAAACTTAGCTAACCTAGTTATGCCCCTCTTAACAACATTCGCATTTGAATGGTTGTTTCCAGCATCCTCACCCTCATCTGAATACGTCTCTGATTCATATTCTAAAGTGTTTTCAATTTCACGATCAGAATAAACCAAATCATCCGGATAAGTGATTTGCGTTGACATGATTCGTCAGAAGTAATGTGTTAAAGAAAATTAGTAAACTTAATTGGTAAATAATGGTGTAAAAATTGAAGTTCTGGTTGTTTTGCTTGAAGCCTGATTTATTGGAGTAAAAATAGGGCTAATGATGGGGCAGTTTTTCAATTAAGGAAACCATAATTTCCAAAGTAATTTTAAAAATTTTGGCTAAAATTTGGCTCCAAATTTGATAATTTTAAAATGTGGCTCCAAATCAAACAATTTTTGAAACCAAAAACACCCCTGACAGAAATGGTGCTTACCCACAGTCCCAAACACTCATATTACTTCAAACCAGCTGTGTCAAAAACACATATAACTGCAGATACACTAAAATCACCACATGGCACATACAAATGAACAATCAAAAGCTAAAAATGGACTTAAAGCAACTAATTAAGCAACTATAACTAATAAGCAGTTCTAGATAAACAATTAAGCACAAAAATAGGCAAATCAAACCAAGAACTGCTGATACATCAAACAGCCCTAAGACCTTACTTTAAGGCTATAAATAAGCTATTTATAAGCAATTAGATAAGCTCTAACATCCTCAAGTAGTCAAAAAAAATCAAGAAAACATGTAAATGCAATTAACTTAAAGCAGAAACAACAACAAAAACACCCAATATAGTGGTTCAATAAAAAATAATTGTCATGAACAAACGCCTCCAGTTCTAAACTTCATAATCAGTCATAAAAAAATTGACAACAATCAAAAAATTGAACATCCTAATCCTACAATAATACATTATACTAGTGCGAATATGAACTTTAACACCACAACCAATTCCTAAATTCAAAACAACATGAAAAAAAAGATGAAACAAACTAGCAAACACATTACTTATATTAACAAACATAATTAGCATTCGTATGGATAAACCATCAAAAGATCCATACATATTCCATTGTTAATATATCTACATACCATCCCATTAAACCAAGACATTAGACATTCGACATTAGACATAAACAGATGACACTAGAGCAAAGAAAACATCCCATTCCATAGCGAGAAACCCTTCAACCATTCATCGCCTGAATTTGTTCTTCCTTGGTATCGATTTCCTCCTAAGATTGAGTAATGAGATCATTCAACCCCTGCAGCTTAGACCTCGCAGCCTCCCTGTCATCCCTAAGATCCACCAATCTCTAAGGACCTAATGTTTAAAAACGGCAAACTAAGTCCTCCTTCTTTTAAACTATGACTATAAATTAGGGGTGTTGATCCATTCGGTTATCGGGTTTTGTTTCGTAAAATCTGTTATATTTTTATTTTTGTCAACACGAAAACCGAAACGAACCGAACTATAATTAAACCAAAGCGAACCGAAAACCGATTATGAATTAAGTTCGCTTCTTGGGTTGACCCGAAATTAAGCTTGATTATTGGGTTGACACATATGGTTTTAAACCGAAAATGGATAATTAAGTTCGCTTCTTGAGTTGACACAAAAATTCTTAAAATCATACGAAAATGGGTAAAAACGAATGAAAATGGGGTAAATGGGACGAAAACGTGCAAAACAGCTGCAATCGGCCGAATGTGTGTAAAAAGTTATACAAACGGACTAAAAGATGAAAAAACCAGCTAAAACGTGCAAACACGGACGAAAACCTGTAAACAAAAACGGGAACGTATAAAAACCGATTAAAAGGGACAAAGACGTAAGAAAACGGACCAAAACGTATTAAAACAGAAGAAAACGTGTTTAAACGTACGAATCTGTGTAAAAGTGTAAGAAAACCTTTGAAAACGGTTGAAAAATTCTTAAAAACATACGAAAATGGGTAAAAACGAATGAAAACGGGGTAAATGGGACGAAAACGTGCAAAACAGCTGCAATCGGCCGAATGTGTGTAAAAAGTTATACAAACGGATTAAAAGATGAAAAAACCAGCGAAAACGTGTAAACACAGACGAAAACCAGTAAACAAAAACGGGAACGTATAAAAACTGATTAAAAGGGACAAAGACGTAAGAAAACGGACCAAAACGTATTAAAACAGAAGAAAACGTGTTTAAACGTACGAATCTGTGTAAAAGTGTAAGAAAACCTTTGAAAACGGTTAAAAAATTCTTAAAAACATACGAAAATGGGTAAAAACGAATGAAAACGGGGTAAATTGGACGAAAACGTGCAAAACAGATGCAATCGGCCGAATGTGTGTAAAAAGTTATACAAACGGACTAAAATATGAAAAAACCAGCTAAAACGTGCAAACACGGACGAAAACCTGTAAACAAAAACGGGAACGTATAAAAACCGATTAAAAGGGACAAAGACGTAAGAAAACGGACCAAAACGTATTAAAACAGACAAAAACTTGTATAAACGTACGAATCTGTGTAAAAGTGTAAGAAAACCTTTGAAAACGGTTGAAAAATTCTTAAAAACATACGAAAATGGGTAAAAACGAATGAAAACAGGGTAAATGGGACGAAAACGTGCAAAACAGCTGCAATCGGCCGAATGTGTGTAAAAAGTTATACAAACGGACTAAAAGATGAAAAAACCAGCTAAAACGTGCAAAAACGGACGAAAACCTGTAAACAAAAACGGGAACGTATAAAAACCGATTAAAAGGGACAAAGACGTAAGAAAACGGACCATAACGTATTAAAACAGAAGAAAACGTGTATAAACGTACGAATCTGTGTAAAAGTGTAAGAAAACCTTTGAAAACGGTTGAAAAATTCTTAAAAACATATGAAAATGGGTAAAAACGAATGAAAACGGGGTAAATGGGACGAAAACGTGCAAAACAGCTGCAATCGGTCGAATGTGTGTAAAAAGTTATACAAACGGATTAAGAGAAAACGTGCAAACACAGACGAAAAGCAGTAAACAAAAACGGGAACGTATAAAAACTGATTAAAAGGGACAAAGACGTAAGAAAACGGACCAAAACGTATTAAAACAGACGAAAACTTGTATAAACGTACGAATCTGTGTAAAAGTGTAAGAAAACCTTTGAAAACGGTTGAAAAATTCTTATAAACATACGAAAATGGGTAAAAACGGATGAGAACGGGGTAAATCGGACGAAAACGGACGAAAACATATGTAAAACATATGAAAATGTATGAAACGTTTGAAAATGTACGTTAGTATGTAAAACAGACTAAAACTTATTCAAACGGACGGAAACATGAAAAAACTAGCGAAAACGTGTAAACACGGACGAAAAACTGTAAACAAAACCGGAAACGTATAAAAACAGATTAAAGGGGACAAAGACGTACGAAAACGTATTAAAACAGAGAAAAACGTGTATAAACGTATGAATGTGTGTATAAACGTGTATACACGGGCGAAAAAAGTTTTCAAAAAAGTAAACAACCCCTAACTCATATAGTATGGCTAAACATATGTGTGAGCATCCTATTGTGTCAGCAATGTACATAATATTGTATGCAAGTAGTTACATGTAAGGTATTGCAATTGATGTTATCATGTGTCAGCATCCTATTGTGTCAGCAATTCTTGTTGCGTAATGTTGTTGTAACCTTGTCGGGTAATGTTTACGTGGGTTTTGTTATGCAAATTTGCATGGTTCGCAAATTAATAACCACCGAATTCATTGTTTGCCAAAGTTGTAGTGATGACTAACTTTGATTTTTGTCAACGTGCTACATTGTAAAGATGACTAACTTTGATTTTGGTCGATGTATTGCAGTTGACATAAATTTTAAGAATTTGAGCAAATCCGATAACCGCTAAAAACCGATAACCGAAGAAACTGAAATCGAGAAAATCCGAAACCGAAAAACCCGCTTATCACGGTTCATAATGCATTTTTACTTATCTAATTTGATCATTTACTAACGTCCATGGATTACATATCATTAATGTGATCGTAATCTATAAACGTCATGTCACACCCCCAATTTACCTGTTTTGCAGCGGAATGGAATTCCTGGGGGATTGACTGTCATAGCACCACAATCACAGTTATATTGAACGACCTAAAGTGTCGTTTTAAAAACACATCGTTTGATATTTAACAAAAGTGTTCAGAGTTACAACATAGGTCCCAAAAGTTACAAAGTTTGCGGAAACATAAATATATCACAAGTCCAAACGATGGTTTTGAAAGAAAGTGCCATAATGTACAATGATATAAGTCGACGCCGCGACTCAAAAGGTAGGTCCTTAACCATGCCATGATGATAATACCTTAGTTACCTGAAAATACATTGCTAAAACGGGTCAACAATAATGTTGGTGAGAATTCATAGGTTTATGTAAATGTATTATACGACTACGCAAGTATATATCAGGCATGACAATTATGTCACGTAAAAATGTTACAGGCATGACAATTATGTCACGTAAAAATGTTACAATTGCTTAAGCCCATGACACCGAGACGAGACTATTCATAATGTATGCCCCTGCAGAGTGTTTGCCAGACAACTCAATAATGTTATTAAATGAGATGCATCCGTATGACTAGTTGGGATTCACCAACCCGGATGGAGGCGTCACCCTCGATAGATCTATCCACTCACCCTCGCTTCTAAGATTAACGGTTCATGTTCAGGTAATGGGGACTTTCAATTGGCAATGCGGTAACTTAAGCAATGTAAATGAATTTAACATACTTGGTATCGTAATAAAATGTTGTGCAATGTATTCTCCCCCGTAGGTTTGAAATAATGTAAAAACTTGTAAAACGGGGCTATGAAAACTCACTTGATAAACTGGTATGATGACAAGAGTGAGTACACCGAGGTATAATGTGATGCTTTAACCGGGACCTATTACGAATGATATGATATGTAATGAGTTGCAATGTAATGTTATGCATGCATTTCGTATGTTATTTATACCATTTGCGAGTTTTGAAAATAATACTTATCGTCGAAAAATACTCTTTTGACGTCTTGACCATTCTTAAATCACTTTATAAGTATTTACGTCAAAATGTCATCCTACAATGGTTTCGTAATGATTTATGGTGAAATTTTCACTTTTCGTCGTAAAATAAAGTCGTCGGAAATTTCTTGAAAGTGACAAAAATGGCTTTGAAAGACTAGTCGTAAAATGGTGTACGTCGATCGTTAGGAAACGAACTCGACGGTTTTGGAAAGTTTGTATCAAAATCTAAAAGTTTCAGTTCAGGAGTTTTCGACATAAAGGTCTCGAACATAAAGATAATAAGGGTTAAAGATGGTGATTTTGTCTAATTGTTGTGTAAAAAGTGAGTTTCGGCCAAGTTTAAGCATCCGTAAATAATTTATTAAAACTCCGCTATACAAACGGTTGGTCGTTTTGAAAAATATGCTTGGTGATCTTGATTTTACTAGAAGACATTTCGTTTCAAAAAAATTCTACATCATAGTTAAAAACAGCCGTCAACATGGTCATTTTAGTTACCGTAACACTTATCTCGTAAAAATAATATAGTTTTTCTAAAAATAATAGTTACGGCAAGTTTATGAAAACGTGCATATCTTAGTCGTTTCAAATCCGTTTTCTACGTATTATATGTCCTTAGCTTCGTATCAAAGTATACTAATATATTTTTGACAAGTCAAAATAATTTATGAAGCTTAAGGCTCGTTTTTGACTCGAATAAAGTAAAAATAACTTGCTGAAATTTCTGAAAAATATATATTTCGTCGTCAAACTTGTAAAATTCATAACTTCTTCGTTATAACTCCGTTTTAATCCGTTCAAGCGGCCACGGATTCGTTTTAAAGTATATTTTCTAAATATCAAGGCCAAAAATTTGTGCCTACTGTCGGATTTTCCAGAAAAACAAAATAAGAACAGATCACTTTATATACTTGTCGAAAATAGTTTTTCTCGTACTAAACCTATTCCAATCCCTTCAAATCAACTCCAAAGCTAATCTAATCCTACCATACACCTTCTTAGGGTGTCATGGGTTCCTAAACATCATCAAGACCAAAGTATACCAAGGGGATAATTATAGGATGACCATATATATATATATTGCTAAAAATCATGTAAAAATGGTATAAACAACACAAATCATGCATGCTTGCTCCAAAAATGAAGAGATACTTATGAAATGAAAAGGAGATATGAAAAATATAAATGATATGCTTACAAGTTAATATGATGAGGTGCAAGGAACAAGGTTAAACCTAAACACTCTTGGTTTTTATTTCAAAACCTTATAAAGAGTATTATCTAGATTGTTTAAACACTTGAGAAAAATTTTGTGATGATCCCTTGTGAACTCTTGATGATGACCGGTTATGGAAGGACCCAAAAGAGAGAAGAAACTTTTCTACTAACACTTTGAAGAATTTTGAGTAGAATGAATGAGAAAATGAGTTAAGTAGGACTTTTGTATGAGTAAAATTATTAACAATCAAGTTCCATACCACATTTATTACTACCCTCCCCCTTGGTCGGCCAAGGGGGGGGAGGGATGTAAAGATATATATTTTTTTTTTATAAACTTGTGTATAATGTATACTTGTAACAATTTTAAGAAAAGTGTAAGTTATGTGTAGTTAAATGTATAAGTAAAGGTAAATGGAAATTTTTAAGTAAAAGAGATGTTTAATAGATCAAAGTAGGATGTAATGAGATAATAAAAATTGTAAAAATACATTCCTTGTGAAATTTGAGTGATAAAATAATTATCGAGTAGTTTTTAAGAAAAACGTCGTAATAATATAACTTTAACGATTTATGTACCAAATAAATTTAAAACACTAGGTAAACTCAAAATATAGTTTTTATAAACTAATGTAAGTATAAAAATATGTCGGGATCATTTTTGAAAGTAACGGATTAAATATTAAAAATAATAACTCACGCGATAACGTTTATTTAATATAAAAATTACGCGGTAAAGGTGAAATGCGATGTCATGAATGAACTAATATGATGCAAATAATGTTAATGAAATGTAGACTAAACTTAGTCCATATGAAATGTACGTGATGTTATGATCATGAATTCGCCATTAAACCATAAAGGTTACACGAATTTGGAACACGTAAACCTAGTTTACGATAAATGTTGAAATAATGAAGCATAAATTGTTTCGAGAAATGACCTGAAAGTACGGGTTGTCACATTCGCCCATCCAAAAAGGAATTCAGTCCCTGAATTCAATCGTTGTTAGGTCTCACGGTGTTGTCGGTGAAAGGTGAGGATATATGAGTCGTATCGGTTTGTCCAATGTTATTCTAATTCGTACCACGCCTTTCCAAGACGGGTCCTTGTGCATAATTTGTTGCCCACTTGAAATTCTAATGGTTTGCGGCTTATGAGACATATTTCCAAAATTTGCATCGTATAACGATGTAGCCTATCTAGCTATATGTTGTTACTTGTAACTGATTCTTGATTTGTATAACTTCTGTGTTTGTTTCATGAATGAGTTATGGACTAATGAATCGGACTTTCCTGATTTTAATCCTTGATTAAGTGATTGATACCTCAACCTTACAGTGCCTCAAATGGTGTAGTCAATCTGTTCATGAGCTAACTATTGTTGCAAAGAAACTTGTCGATGGAGAATGTTTTGCATAACCATTTCTAAAAAGTCATACTGGCTTGAGCATATTATCTAATGTGGAAATTGCTCTCTCGCTCTAATCATTGAGCTGAGGATAGTAGGCAGTAATCAGGTCCTAGTAGGTTTCATGGAGATCCCGAAATGACTGTCAGCAGTCTAAGGTGAATCGAATAGCTTATAATAGGTACAACTGGAATTGATACCACATGTCTCGTGTTAGATTTCAAAATGTTAAATCTGTCGGAAAGGACCTTATTGAAAAGAATAGATTATAAGTAACAGTTGTGATTCCTCGCGTTTCTAGTCCTGTCGAATGTCATGACCTGAGTCTTACTTGCCTAAGGTTCTTAGTCTCTATGACAAAAATGTTTATTGTTTGATTATCGAAGTGTTTCCATGCTCCATGTTGGAAAGTCACAAACCTTAAATATTTAAGTGAGGTGGTGTAGTGGTCGATTTTCAAGATTTGTTCCGATATTGTGTGCTTCCAAAAATAGTTCATCCCTAATATTTTTATCATGCTAGCAATAAAATAGACATCAGCTTATACTATGTCGAAGAATGTTTGTTCTAGTTTCACTTGTAGATGGGGAGTCATTGATTGTCCGACATGTTCAAACCTGTGGCATCTCTTGATATAGAAGTGAGGTTACTTGAAATTTCTAGAGAACACAATGCCTTAGAGGAAATTTATATCGATAACCTTAATTTAACTAAATTTTTCCTTTAAGGGAAACTCATTGTAGGGAAGTTCACATATTGTTGAGGCCATGTTTAACAGAATGTTCTACAGCCTCAGTTAGAAGACTTGGTATATCCCTATAGTGTTGCTTAGTGTGTATTCGATTAGTACTAAGTCTTGTAACTCGGTCTAGCTAGTACTTTTGGAATGATAGAGTTTGGATTCTAATCCAAAATAGTGGTTCGGAAGGTCTCGTGATGTCTTAAGATTTTTTTTTTTTTGAATTTTGAATCATCCTACCACCTAGTTCTAGTCCTTGTTGGTAATTCCAAAATCCTTCCATTGTTTTCTTGTATCAAGGAATCCTCCTCACAGATGGTATAGGAAGTCTTTCCTAAAAGGTCACTCGTCAAATCCTAACTTATCGGTTGAGTGAGAGATAAATGGCGTAAGCATCTATAGAGTGTTAACAAAAAGAAATGTTTATGCACGATTTATCTGATTATAAACTTTGCTTTTAAATGAGAATTGTTTTAGGAGATTTGAAATGATACTTGTTACTTTCATGACATAATTCTTCCTGAATTATACATAGGTGATCAGGCCATGTATAATCAAGGACAAATGATGTGATGCTTGTTTTTGTTGAAATGGTATTATGTTCCCCCGAAGTTTTATATGGTATTCAACGTTTTGTTTTGTAAAATAATGGCTCAATGATTTTTCAAAGTAACATGAAAATCGTTTCGCATGAAGATATTAAATAGTTGATAAAACGACTGAAACCAATTGATAAGTTGGTAATAAAACAACTCGCGTTTAAACTTTATGAAACAACGTTTCTAAGATGGTGATAAAATAGTTCGAAATAAAATCAAGTGAAATAATTCCATGAAATAGTAGCAGAATAATTTGGAATAAAATTTGTTGGATGGCTGTAGGATACATAGGAGAACCTTATCGAGTAGTAATAGTCTACTAATTGGTCGAGAATAAAGTTGGCCTAACCCCTAGTAAGATAGTGATGTATCGTCGTGAGAGGATGGAAAATTGGGCAATTGGAGTAAGGAATGAAATAAACAAGGTGGTGATTATCGTAAAGATAATAAATGATAAAGATTACATTAGCTAGAAAGGTACTTATTATCTGTTCCTGTTGATGGTCTAATCGTGTTTCAAGTGTAGGAGTAGTAGGCGGTCTAGCAACAATAGCCCTAGAACTCTCACAGTCCTCAAACCTATGAGATGGTGTAGTGTCTATAGTCTTAGTGGTAGGTGGTAATGGTGTGTCAAATCATGCACGCTTCCCAAGCTGCAAGTCAGGTATATGAGTATCGTGTATGAGATGTGATGGTACGGATGGTGCTCGAAATGATAATGATGATGAAAATAATGACAATGATGATAATGGAAATCTTGTGGTGAGTTAAGAAAATAGGTTCATTAGGACTAAGCCTATAAATTCTACCCAATGGTATGATCTGTCCCAACTGAGTAATAAAAATTGTCCTGATCCTACAGTGAATCAATAGTGATCGTGATGGTGTAGGTGCAACTTCGTCCTCCTACAAGGTCTCAGTGTCATCATCTGATGTTATCGGTGTTGAATCAACTGATGTTAAAATTATGATAGGGACTGACAAGGCATTCTCCATGTCAAAGTGATGTGAGTATAATGGGATGGGTATTTGAAGGCATCTATGTGACAACCGCTTTTGAAATGAAAGTGAATAACTCGAAAAATGTACGTATAAATCGCATGCAAAGTGAACACACACTTATGATGAAATGATGAGATGCTATGATAATGTAGTTATAGTCTAGGGTCAATGATGCAACCTAGTTCTCTATAACTGTAGCTCTGATACCAATCTGTCACACCCCCAATTTACCTGTTTTGCAGCGGAATAGAATTCCTGGGGGATTGACTGTCATAGCACCACAATCACAGTTATATTGAACGACCTAAAGTGTCGTTTTAAAAACACATCGTTTGATATTTAACAAAAGTGTTCAGAGTTACAACATAGGTCCCAAAAGTTACAAAGTTTGCGGAAACATAAATATATCACAAGTCCAAACGATGGTTTTGAAAGAAAGTGCCATAATGTACAATGATATAAGTCGACGCCGCGACTCAAAAGGTAGGTCCTTAACCATGCCATGATGATAATACCTTAGTTACCTGAAAATACATTGCTAAAACGGGTCAACAATAATGTTGGTGAGAATTCATAGGTTTATGTAAATGTATTATACGACTACGCAAGTATATATCAGGCATGACAATTATGTCACGTAAAAATGTTACAGGCATGACAATTATGTCACGTAAAAATGTTACAATTGCTTAAGCCCATGACACCGAGACGAGACTATTCATAATGTATGCCCCTGCAGAGTGTTTGCCAGACAACTCAATAATGTTATTAAATGAGATGCATCTGTATGACTAGTTGGGATTCACCAACCCGGATGGAGGCGTCACCCTCGATAGATCTATCCACTCACCCTCGCTTCTAAGATTAACGGTTCATGTTCAGGTAATGGGGACTTTCAATTGGCAATGCGGTAACTTAAGCAATGTAAATGAATTTAACATACTTGGTATCGTAATAAAATGTTGTGCAATGTATTCTCCCCCGTAGGTTTGAAATAATGTAAAAACTTGTAAAACGGGGCTATGAAAACTCACTTGATAAACTGGTATGATGACAAGAGTGAGTACACCGAGGTATAATGTGATGCTTTAACCGGGACCTATTACGAATGATATGATATGTAATGAGTTGCAATGTAATGTTATGCATGCATTTCGTATGTTATTTATACCATTTGCGAGTTTTGAAAATAATACTTATCGTCGAAAAATACTCTTTTGACGTCTTGACCATTCTTAAATCACTTTATAAGTATTTACGTCAAAATGTCAACCTACAATGGTTTCGTAATGATTTATGGTGAAATTTTCACTTTTCGTCGTAAAATAAAGTCGTCGGAAATTTCTTGAAAGTGACAAAAATG
The DNA here is from genome assembly GCA_019973895.1 of Chrysanthemum seticuspe. Lineage (NCBI taxonomy): Eukaryota > Viridiplantae > Streptophyta > Magnoliopsida > Asterales > Asteraceae > Chrysanthemum > Chrysanthemum seticuspe. The sequence goes on along the minus strand of BPTQ01000006.1, from coordinate 78,364,372 downwards.
GCTTTGAAAGACTAGTCGTAAAATGGTGTACGTCGATCGTTAGGAAACGAACTCGACGGTTTTGGAAAGTTTGTATCAAAATCTAAAAGTTTCAGTTCAGGAGTTTTCGACATAAAGGTCTCGAACATAAAGATAATAAGGGTTAAAGATGGTGATTTTGTCTAATTGTTGTGTAAAAAGTGAGTTTCGGCCAAGTTTAAGCATCCGTAAATAATTTATTAAAACTCCGCTATACAAACGGTTGGTCGTTTTGAAAAATATGCTTGGTGATCTTGATTTTACTAGAAGACATTTCGTTTCAAAAAAATTCTACATCATAGTTAAAAACAGCCGTCAACATGGTCATTTTAGTTACCGTAACACTTATCTCGTAAAAATAATATAGTTTTTCTAAAAATAATAGTTACGGCAAGTTTATGAAAACGTGCATATCTTAGTCGTTTCAAATCCGTTTTCTACGTATTATATGTCCTTAGCTTCGTATCAAAGTATACTAATATATTTTTGACAAGTCGAAATAATTTATGAAGCTTAAGGCTCGTTTTTGACTCGAATAAAGTAAAAATAACTTGCTGAAATTTCTGAAAAATATATATTTCGTCGTCAAACTTGTAAAATTCATAACTTCTTCGTTATAACTCCGTTTTAATCCGTTCAAGCGGCCACGGATTCGTTTTAAAGTATATTTTCTAAATATCAAGGCCAAAAATTCGTGCCTACTGTCGGATTTTCCAGAAAAACAAAATAAGAACAGATCACTTTATATACTTGTCGAAAATAGTTTTTCTCGTACTAAACCTATTCCAATCCCTTTAAATCAACTCCAAAGCTAATCTAATCCTACCATACACCTTCTTAGGGTGTCATGGGTTCCTAAACATCATCAAGACCAAAGTATACCAAGGGGATAATTATAGGATGACCATATATATATATATATTGCTAAAAATCATGTAAAAATGGTATAAACAACACAAATCATGCATGCTTGCTCCAAAAATGAAGAGATACTTATGAAATGAAAAGGAGATATGAAAAATATAAATGATATGCTTACAAGTTAATATGATGAGGTGCAAGGAACAAGGTTAAACCTAAACACTCTTGGTTTTTATTTCAAAACCTTATAAAGAGTATTATCTAGATTGTTTAAACACTTGAGAAAAATTTTGTGATGATCCCTTGTGAACTCTTGATGATGACCGGTTATGGAAGGACCCAAAAGAGAGAAGAAACTTTTCTACTAACACTTTGAAGAATTTTGAGTAGAATGAATGAGAAAATGAGTTAAGTAGGACTTTTGTATGAGTAAAATTATTAACAATCAAGTTCCATACCACATTTATTACTACCCTCCCCCTTGGTCGGCCAAGGGGGGGAGGGATGTAAAGATATATATATTTTTTTTTATAAACTTGTGTTTAATGTATACTTGTAACAATTTTAAGAAAAGTGTAAGTTATGTGTAGTTAAATGTATAAGTAAAGGTAAATGGAAATTTTTAAGTAAAAGAGATGTTTAATAGATCAAAGTAGGATGTAATGAGATAATAAAAATTGTAAAAATACATTCCTTGTGAAATTTGAGTGATAAAATAATTATCGAGTAGTTTTTAAGAAAAACGTCGTAATAATATAACTTTAACGATTTATGTACCAAATAAATTTAAAACACTAGGTAAACTCAAAATATAGTTTTTATAAACTAATGTAAGTATAAAAATATGTCGGGATCATTTTTGAAAGTAACGGATTAAATGTTAAAAATAATAACTCACGCGATAACGTTTATTTAATATAAAAATTACGCGGTAAAGGTGAAATGCGATGTCATGAATGAACTAATATGATGCAAATAATGTTAATGAAATGTAGACTAAACTTAGTCCATATGAAATGTACGTGATGTTATGATCATGAATTCGCCGCTAAACCATAAAGGTTACGCGAATTTGGAACACGTAAACCTAGTTTACGATAAATGTTGAAATAATGAAGCATAAATTGTTTCGAGAAATGACCTGAAAGTACGGGTTGTCACACGTCAAATAAGTAGTATTACTTATTTTGTTAGATATGGTAATTTGAATGTTGCTATTGCGACACAACAACATTACTATTATTCTAATATCTTTAGTGTTATTTAATTTTACTAAAATGACATATTACGTTATAATTTATGTTATTGTTCGCCCGATTCGATTCGATTAATTTTTTTGAATGGTTAACCGTGACCCGAACCGCGGGTAACCGCTCATTTCGGATACCCGCATGCCCGGTTACCCGCCTAGTACGGTTCGGTTTTGGATAGTAGAATGAACTACCCGCCCCGTGATCGATAGTTAAAATCTCTAAACGAATCGAGCCGAACCGCCCCTTGAACACCCCTAGTATATAGGGGCTGGTTTAGATCCAATGAAAAAAATGAAGGGTTTAAATTGCAATATTAGATATCTTCCTAAATACTCCTCCTGCATATCACTTTTTTCTTTTCTTTTTTCTTGAACTATTGCATATCACATTTATGCATGGAAGAATATGAAGGGGCTACAGTAACACCCAAAATAAATTTTCCGATGCCTCTTAAGTGTTTTTTTGTGATTATTTGTGCAAATTGTGAGGTACATTGTAATTATGTATACTTACCTAACCATAAAATCAACACACAAGTATAAATCATTTTACTCTAAACACACAACTATCAATAATTTTACCCCTAAACACACAAAATGTCTTCCACACCTAATATCGATGAAATGAAAGCCGCCACTGAATCCGGCAAGCTCAGCGATGCTTTCAGGTTGTTGATATTGCAAGACATAGCAGAGGAGAAAAAGTTGATCGAGCGGATGGGAGGAGAGAGGAGCATTATGAGGGAAACTGTTGCCAAAAAAGAACAGACAATCGATGAGGCTGGTAGATTGTTTACTCGTTTCAATGCTGTTGCAGCAACTGGTGAGTATGCCCTTCGTGAGATACAGTTGAAGGATCGAAGGAAGATTGATTTGCTGGCTCAGCTTTTGGTGCTATCTCGTCGGAGTCTGTCGGAGAAGGAGGAGTTCTTGGAAGATTTGGATGAAGTTGATGAGTCTGAAGATGGAGCATAGGAAGCTTTGGAAGTTTTTTTTGTGTTTTGATGATGTATAGTTGATGGTTGTATGGATGCTTGCTATTAACTGCTACTTTGTTTATATAAGTAATTATATGTAAATGATCAATGATCAATGATCAGTACAATGGTTAATTTTAGGTTTTAATGCTTTATTAACTTGAAGAAATAAGTTAGTTTTATTTATTTATTTACTTTTATTAGAAAATGGTCAAGTAGTGTGTGTTTGACTTTCAGTATTTCACACATTTATCTTTCTTACACTCGGTCAAAACACACAGTTAGATTATAATTAATAGCAGATTTAGGGTTTTCAATCAAACGTAAAATCAATGAAAATAAATGTTAGTCAATGAAATACTCTTGAGGGCTATTATAAAGGGCTTGATTCTCTTCCTGTTGAGCATAATATCTCAGGTATAAATGTTATAATTTAATGCTAGTTTGTTAGTTTAGGATGTCTATTGATTTATAAACGATATTGTGTTATGTTAGTTTAGGATGTTAGTCAGGGTATTAGTCATTTGCATAGGAAAAGTAGTTGTTTGATGATTTATGGATCATTAGTTGAGGTAATAACGATTACGTGTTATACATGCAGTATGGGTACGTGAAGAATGAGACACGAAGAATGAGATTAGTAGACGCGAAGAATGAGATTTGCGGGTAGTGGTGCTAGGTTGGCTTTTAGGTGTCCCCTTTTGCCTCCTTGCGTGTTTTGTTTTGCCGTAGTCTTAGGCCCCGTGCGTGGTTTGCGTTGCTCTGTTGTTGCTCCCTTAGGTTGGCCTGCTTTTGGTGTGCCTGGGCTTTTTGGTTTTATGTCTGTTGCGCTTTGATATTGGCGTATTTACGGCCTGCTTGTGCGTGTTTCTTTTTCCTGTATGCCCTGTTTGCTTGTTTGCTTGCTTTCTTTTTACTACGCTATTGCCTTTTGGTTTTGTCGTATGCTTTCTCTATCCTTTCGCACTACGCTATTGCCGTTTGTTTGTTGTTGTTGTTGTTGTTGTGATCGCATAATAGTCAATAAGGTATGCAGTTTAGTAAATATAAAAAGCATAGTTAAATGTTAATGTATGGGGACTCAGAAGGGTTAACTATGCTTCTTTTTTAGGAAAACACTTTTTTTATGATCTTAAATACACAATCAAACCCTTTCTGAGTTCCCATACTGTTCCTTTTGTTTTTTCAACAATCTAGCAATTTGCCTGGTGCAGGCAATTGCACAAAGGGAGTTGAAACGACAAAAGGACCAGTAGGGGATCTCAGAAAGGGTTTGATTGTGTTTCTTTTTTATGAGGTGTGTTGATTGCGATAATGATATAGTGTGTATTGTTCATGGCAGGCCACACTCCTTCATTATCCCATTCAACACATACACTTTCGTAGAATCGATAATTATTTACACTTGGTACTTTGAGCTTCCCCTCGAAAACCCATTCCTATGTCACTGTCATAGCAACAGGTTTGGTGCAAATCTTTGCAGCCATTTCGTAGACATGGCAATGGGATTTCGAGTGGACGTTCAAAGTACTAAGCTGTCTCCACTTGCTTGCTTATAACATATTGACATTTAACTTTTTTGACCATTTCCTTTGCATGTATAAACTCTATTTTGTTCATAAGTGTCTTACTTTGATAGAGGCTGTGATGATATATCTTAATAAATCAATCAGACGATGTGATAGAGGTATGTTCAACTTCCTTTTGAATCCGCAACTATATCATATTGTTCCTTAACTTTTTTTAACAATCTAGCAAAACTATAATTATGATTTCAAAAAACATAATTAACCCTTCTCAGTTTCCATACAGTTCCTTTTGTTTTTTCAACAATCTAGCAAATCGCCTGGTGCAGGCCTTTGCTCAAAGGGAGTTGGTTTATTTTGGGCCACATGTGTTTATTTGTGATATGCAAAAGGCTGTGATGACGATTATCTTATTTGATATGCAAATGATGTGATTTACCGTATGTTGGCATGGCAATTTTATTACATTATTTTGCAGCCATGGCGGTTATATCCTGATGTTCCGGTGTTTATCCAACCTTTTCACAGATCTGAGCCTTGCTAATGCATATCACACTGCACACTCAGTTTGGAAGTTTATATGAGTCTGATATACTTGTTATAGACTTTTGCTAGATTGTTAAAAAAAGTTAAGGATCAATATGATATAGTTGCAGATTCAAAGGGAAGTTGAACGTACCAAGGTGGCCACGTTACTTTGTAGATGAGTAGGGAATTTCAGCATAGTTACCCATTCTAAATTCCCAAACAGTGCCTTTTGTTTTTTCAACAATCTAGCAAATCGCCTGGTGCAGGCCTTTGCTCAAAGGGAGTTGAAACGACAAAAGGTACTGTAGGGGGATTCAGAAGGGTTCACTAAGTTGAAATTCCATACACATCTACAAAGTAACGCGGCCACATTGGTATGTTCAACTTCCGTTTGAATCCGCAACTATATCATATTGTTCCTTAACTTTTTTTTAACAATCTAGCAAAACTATAATTATGAGGTGTCAGTGTGTATGAGGCTGTGATGACAAGTATCTTATTAAATCATGCAAATGATGTGATACTGATGTTTTTGAAACTATTGATTTATACAGATCTTAGCCTCACTATTATGTGCAAAAAATGAGTCAATTTTTTTTTGACTGTATGGTAGATGGGTTGCCTGTATACAAGATCTTATTCCCTAGTTTCAACATTAAAATTTTAACCATTGCACTTAAAAGTCTTTTCATCGCTGGATAGGCTTTTTGTCTTTTCATCTCTGTAAAATTAACTTTTTGTAGAATCGATAATTATTTATTCGGCACACCTTTGGTACTTTGAGCTTCCCCTCGAAAACCCATTCCTATGTCACTGTCATAGCAATAGGTTTGGTGCAAATCTTTGCAGCCATTTCATAGACATGGTAATGGGATTTCGAGTGGACGCTCAAAGTACTAAGATGTCTCCACTTGCTTGCTTATAACATAGGTGTCTTACTTTGATAGAGGCTGTGTTAAGCTTACCATGACCATCAACGCTTTGATCAATCATGACGGGTAGTTTTAAACTTGAGATTGCCCATATCTTGACCTGGTTTATAGCAATGTATAGACGATTATGTCGCATGTTTGTGACCGTTTTATTTTATATGCATAATATTATCACAACCTTGTACTTTAATGAAGTTGGTAAATTTCTTCAGGTCAATCATGTTTCATTGTGGCTGGCGTCCGTTGGCGTCACGTGTATATATAGTTTCTGTTAGAAGCTATATATAACCAATGGTCCCTATCATACACCCGTCCCAATGAATCATGATTGGCTCGAAGATGTTAAGCATCTGTGTATATAGTCGTAGTAGAATGGGCTGGAATTTGACATCGAATAAGAATGGGCTGGAAGAAGTTAATACTGGCAGTGCTAAGTTAATACTGTCAGTGCTAAGTTAATACTGGTAGTGCTAAGTTATTGAATAGTATGTTTCTTATTTAAAAAGTACCTACAATTATATACTTTATTACAACGTATAACTTTTTTTGTTACTTGGATTCCACAGGTTTTTTATCATCACAGTGAACGTGACATTCAAGGACGGGAAACATCGTTCAAAAACATTGCAAACGTTGATGCACTGGCAGTGATTCAATAGCTACATTGTATATTCGATTAACCAATATTGTATTCGACATATGTATTTATTTGCGAGAAGTTACGATATCGTGTATGTTAATGTAATATTATTTATTTGTATGTTAAGGTACTTAATTTTTAAGGTGATTCTACCAAATATTTTGTATGTATTTAATCAAGGGTTTAGGTCATAAAATAGTTGCATACTTTTTCAAATGTACCGTTTTGGTACGTAATTGTTGTGTAAAATTTACATATTTGCATATATACCCAAAACATGCTTAAGTTGCATTGTACATCATGCATTAAAAAATTGTATTATGGAGAAATATGAAACTTTTTGAGTTTTAGTGGGTATATATGCAATGCTCCCATAATACAAGCTAACAAAATAAAACAAAAAATCCTTCCCTTAATTAATAGTAATCATTGCAGTTTTGAGAACCGTGACATATTACGGCTACACTTAATCACATAGTCAAAGCAAAATATTCAAGTCCATCTTCTTCAACACAACAACCGCATCATCAGGTAATGTTACACATTGTTTTTTTTTTTTTTTTTTTTTTTTTTTTTTTTTTTTTTTTTTTAACCATGAACTGCAAATGTAAAGTGATTGATATGCACGCATGTTTCTGATATGTTGATGGATACAAATGCATGTTTGGTAATTTTTCAGCAATGTTTAACATATCCTAAAGAATATAGTATCCTTTGATCATAATGTAACAGCCGTTTTATTAGAACTATATGCGATTTGATTCTTTAGAATATTGTGTGACATGTAAATATATGTGGATTGTGGAAAAACGTAGCAGCTATTTGTTAAATAGCTAATTAGACAACTTGTAAACATATGTTTAATCTAGGTTAGTATAGCTTTTATATGATTTGGTAAAGCACTACACCTTATGTAATTAATTATCTGAGCTTAGGTTTAAACATTGGATGAAGCAATGGCGTATGGTATGTTGGGTATATTATGGATTTCTTACTAGATTTTAACAAACGTATGGGGTAAGATGAATAAACGTAAAAAAATACAGATTTTTACTCTAAACGGACTATATGATTATTGGTTTTTGAAACATAGTTAAATATGTAGTAGTACATCTTCAATCATATTTTGTTTGACACCTTAATGATAAAGATGTATTGATCATCTAAGACTTGTATTAGTTGAATGTTATGCATATGAGATAACCTTATTGACCATTAAGACGATTGTGGTTTTAAAATAGAATGAGCATCCAATTGTTGGTGGAGGCAAACCGCACAAACATTAGGACATTGCAGGTAAGTTGTACTTAAAATGCTTACTTAAGGTTATAAATTTATCGATGTAACCATCAAATTGATATACGTGCTTACTTTTTAAATTTAAGATGCTTCCTGCTTTGTTTACTGAAACACTGTACCCCAACAAGCGCTGGATATACCTAATCCACAATAGGGGAACCAAACATAAGGTTTACTGGAAATTGGTTCGTGGTCGCATTACTTTGCAAGGGTCCGAGTGGCAAGCTTTTATTGATCAAAGCCAATACATCAATGTGGCCACATTCCATTTCATTCGTCAGGAAGAAGACTGTTATTATGTAACAGGGTACAACGATGCAGGCCACGAATGCCCTGGATACGATCTGGCTCTTCTATGTTACAGACAACGTAGGTGCCTGGTTACGTTGGATGAATATCCTGCACAACCTCTGGTAAGAAAAAAAATGTTAATCAATACATTGTATAAGTTTGTTGAAAATGGGGATTATTTTAATTGTTTGAACCGCTAATGTTTTCTTTAAACTAAACTGTTACGTAGGTCATTCCTTGCAATTTCCGGGACAATACTGACAATAACCAATTTGACGTTCTTGTTGCTGGCGTGCCCGTAGCAGCTATCACTCACCGTCAAAATGAAATACTGGAGGAAAACAGACACGTGCATGATTTTGGTGGGCACGGATGGAATGTATTGGTTCACGATGAAAACATGTTTGCTGGCACAAGAGTTGTTTTCACAAATCTCCTAAACAATACTCTTTCCCTGATGCCCTTTGCTGAAAATGGACTGATGATGCGTTCTGAACTTGTGCAACGTATGGAGCTGAATCGTACAAGACCGTTCATGAGAAACCCCGTAGATGAAGGTATGTTAATCAAAGTGTAGACATAATCTATGACTTTATTTTAAAAATAAACCTTTCCATATAATAGCTTTTAAATTATTAATTACCATTTTTATTAAATTCCAATTGCAGATGAGCGTATGAAACACATATGTGCATGGAACGAATGTACAGAGCATGAAAGTGAAAGGGATTGTTTTTACGCGCCCATCCTTGCATATGTCACGGACAGGAGTCGTTTGGTAAGTAATGATACAAATCGGACCATTTCAGTCATTATCTGCTTTCGCAAAAACTAATATATGCTTCAACACATGGACATACTTTTGATTAGCATACTACATTGTTCTTTTTAATGCAGAACATACCACATAAGTTTACGAAGCGAAATCACATGTGGAAGTACCATAACGCATTGCTGAGATACCAGGAAGACATGGAGTTTTATGTGAACGTGAATCTGCAACACCACAGCGATAGGCCTAGAAGCAAGAACCACGTTACCATAAACGCCATATGGAGAGAGATTGTTGAGGAGTGTCAGTGGGAACAAAACAAAATGGTCAGATTCAATCTTGTTGACTTTGTCATCGACGACCAAGCTTCGGTGTCTTCCCGTAATCCAGTTATAATTCCAGTATTTAGCATGTGCTAAAACGTAATTCTAGGCGTTATCAGTTGTTATTGATAGACACGTTTATAAACAGATTTTAGGATTGTGTAGGATTTGGTTGGCTTCATTTAGGGTGTGTGTTCCCAAGTAGTTGAAGCCATTCATGAGATGGAATGTAAACTACTTGGTATAGCCCCTATCTGGAAGTGTATGGTTCATACTGGTGCATTTAAAGGTGTTCTTTGTGATGGTTTTGTGCTGGTTGTCATCTGTCCATGGTTGTATGATATGGGCAGTTTGTTTTTGTTATCAGACTTATAAGAACAGATATATTAGATATTGAATACAGTTGCCTAGTATGCAACTTGATATGGGACTTGTCCATATCAGTGTGTGTTGATTTTTTCATTTTACAAAGTTTCCTTGATTAATACAAGTTCATCTTTGCACCCAAAAAAATATATATATATTTTGTGTTGTGGTATACTTATAAACAGAAAACTTTAGTGGTTAAAGCTTCCAGTACAAAGTTAAGTCTGGTAGGTTAGTTTTAGTGGTTAAGGCTGCCAGTACAAGGTTAAGTCTGGCAGAAATAAGATAAGTCTGTTTAGTATTCGTAGTTAGTTCTGTTTATGAAAAACATAATAGTTTTTTGTGTGACTATTGATAATCCAATGGCCACATCAAATTTCTTTTTGTGTGGCCATTTCTAACATTTAGTCACACAAAGCATATTTCTTTTGGTTATTTAGTCACATACAATTAAGCATAAAGTGGCAAAAAGTGTTAATAAGTGTGACCATATGGTGTTTAAGGTGAAGAAATATGTCTTTTGTGTGACTATTGATCATCCAATGGCCACTTGGATTTTATGTTTGTGTGGCCTTTTGTAACATTTAGTCACACAAAGCATGTTTGTTTTGGGTATTTAGTCACATACAATTAATCATAAAGTGGCTAAAAGTGTTAATAAGTGTGACCATATGGTGTTTTAAGTGAAGAAATGTGTGTTTTGTGTGACTATTGATCATCCAATGGCCACATGAATTTTATGTTTGTGTGGCCTTTTCTAACATTTAGTCACACAAAGCATGTTTGTTTTGGGTATTTAGTCACATACAATTAACCATAAAGTGGCTAAAAGTGTTAATAAGTGTGACCATATGGTGTTTAAAGTGAGGAAACGTGTATTTTGATTGACTATTCATCCTCCAATGGCCACATATTAAGTTACGTGACCATATGTACTGGATTTTGGCTACACTTGAATAATATGTGTGACAAAACGTTTAGTGTGACCATATATGGCATTTGGTCACGGTGTTAGTAGCAAATGTGACTTTATAGATTAGCTTTCGGCAAGCTAACACAAACTAAACTTTAAACACACATATTAACATACGTTAACATATGTACTGGATTTTGGCTACACTTAACGATTGTGTGACAAAATATTTAGTGTGACCATATATGGCTTTTGGTCACAGTGTTCAAGTGTGTGACATATATTTGTCACTGTTTATATGTATATCGTGACTAATGCTTCAACCTTACTTTTCATTTGTCACTTGTTCCAATTTCAGATGTGGCTAAAGAGTTGGCAAAACATATCAGTCACCCTTAAATAATGTGTGACAAAACTTGACTCTATGATTTAGACACACAAAAAATTACTTCATGTGACTAACGCATCAAGGTTACTTGTATTTGTCACGCGTTCCAAATTCATATGTGGCTAAATGATCTGAAACAAAATCACCAGATACCTTTAGCCACACAACGTTCAATTGTGTGGCGATACAGTTCTAATGGTCACACAATTAAAATTTTCATGTGTGACTAATTAGTACATGTTGTCAATTTTCGTACCTTCAGCCACACAAATATGCGAATGTGTGGCTATTCCATTTCGACCATGCGTGACCAAATCCCGTTTTTGTACTAGTGGGTCATGCCTTCTTTTGAACTAATGCTTGGATCTCTACGCTTGTCCATTGTCACTTATGGCAAATGCACTCACTTTCTTCTCTGTTGACCTATTAACATCATGTAATTAGTCGATAACAATGACAACAAGTTGGAAATTATTGATATACCGATATGCAATAAGCAAGTGCCAATTATGTAAAATCACAATATGCTAGCACATCCTAACAATATATGTAGTATTCATTAAAAATCCATATATTTAAGTGGCAACAATTTGATTCATAATGACAAACAAAACACACATCCCAATCCAACAATGAACAAAAAAAAAGAGTTTATTTACAAGAAGTATTCCCCAAATCTCTAAATAGCATTAGACAATGTAAAACTCAAATTGAGCATAATAGTAACAACTAAATAAGAATAGCCAAATTCTGTTTGTATTGTTGCTTTTACTAAAAAAATACACTACATGAACACACAATAATTAACCAACTAACATTAAGCTTAATCAACTAAATGAACACTCGATTAAATCAACGAACAAATGAATACATTAGAACAACTTAAGTACTTAACATAGTTCATCTAATTACAAATTACTATCACTAATGGCATGTACATACCATACAACTACAAATTACTACAATGAAAACAACAAATAAATCATCATACAACTACATCTCTACTAAAATAAGTAAAAGCATATATGACTCTTACTACATCAAATTTAATAGTAATAACTTACTTTAATCAAGCATATAATGCTAGGCATTATTAGAACCATCTACATGTACATTTGTATCGATACTGCAATATTTAGAGCCTTTTGTTCCTATATTACATATTCTTGTATTCTCACTGTTATCAACAGTTGATAATTTGATATTATTAAGTTGTCTAAACTTAAGCCACCAAATTTGACACTATCATAAAGGTATCATGGATATCCCATTAATCTTTTCACACAATTGTAACAAATTCATACAATGATACACGCTCTATATTCCATTTAGTAACATTCACATAGAAAATGCTAGCCGAACCACTAACTTATGAACCGTTGCTCTTTGTGGCCGCATACAACAACATGATTTTGTGACAGGGTACAGTGAATTTCAAAATATACTAAAAAGTACTAAAGAATATGAAAGAAACAGTAATATTATACCTCACAACCTAAAAATTGACCACATTCATCAAACACGAATGTATAGTTTCAACCTGTTTACCTCAATAATAATGTCTAATAAAGTTTCGAACATCATTAATTTTGAAATATTTTAGCTTACTTTGTAACAAATAGTCTATCTCCTCCACAGACGGCATGACATTACTTATTTGTTTGGCGTATGTTTCTTTTTCTGTGTCGATGAATTAACATCGTTAGGGTTAGATGACAAGTTAATGGAGTTGGGTTTATTGTTTGTAGGGTTTTGTGAAAAGAAGATTTTTTTTACACTTTGGTCTAAAACTATAATAAATTAACCCACGAGTACATCTGTACATGTATATTTCATTTTTCTTTTTCCATCACATAAAAAACGAAAATTAACGAAATATTGACCAAAGTCATTGCCAATTTTTCTTTTTATAATTAATAGCCTAAACATATATTTGGTGATTTTTTGTATCTTTAGTGAGTAAAAGTTTTAGGCCGGTGTCGTTTGTTTTTTCTCACTAAGCACTCTTTTTCTCTTTTCACTTTTTTTGTCTGCCAACGCGCAGAGGTTTCCGTTTATACTTTTGCAGTCATAAGTGCTTCTTTTCATTTTTAAATTTCAGAAAATCCTTCACTTCTTACCTCTCTTTTTTTCCCACAAACCCTGCATCTCTTTCTCAATATTTTTTTATACGTTTTCGTCCGTCTTTATACGTTTTTATCCGTTTTCGTCAGTTTTTATACATTTTCTTTCGTTTTTATACATCTTCGTCCTTTATTATACATTTTCATTCGTTTTATATGTTTTGTTACGTTTTCGTACATTTTTATCCGTTTTCATCTGTTTTTATACGTTTTCGTTCGGTTTATACGTTTTCTTTCGTTTTTGTACGTTTTCGTTCGTTTTTATACGTTTTCATCTTTTATACATCTTCATACGTTTTTATCTGTTTTCGTCCGTTTTTGTATGTTTTCGTCCGTTTTTATACATTTTCATCCATTTTATACGTTTTTGTCTCTTTTTATACGTTTTCGTCTGTTTTATATGTTTTCATACATTTTTATCCGTTTTCATCTGTTTTTATACGTTTTCGTCCGTTTTTATACGGTTACTTATGTTTTCATATGTTTTTATCAGTTTTCGTTAGTTTTTTTACATTTTCGTCTGTTTTTACACGTTTTCATCAGTTTTCTTACATTTGAATCCGTTTTCATATGTCTTTATCCATTTTTGTCCGTTTTTATACGTTTTCATTCTTTTTATACGTTTTCGTTTATTTTCATACATCTGTATCCATTTTCGTCCGTTTTTATACATTTTTGTCCATTTGTATATGTTTTCTGACGTTTTTATCCGTTTCGTCCATTTTTATACGTTTTCATAAGTTTTTATCCATTTTGTCTATATTTATACGTTTTCATCTGTTTTCGTTTTTTTTATACGTATAAAAACTGACGAAAACGTATAAAAACAGATGAAAACAAACGAAAACGTATTAAAACGAATGAAAACGTATAAAAGTGAACGAAAACGTATAAAAATGAGCGAAAATTTACGAAAACGTACAAAAACGCACAAAACGGATGTAAACGTATAAAACGGACAAAAACTTGTCTTTTATAATCCGTATTTTAAGCGATTGCTTGTTTCGCATTCAACATTTTACTATCATTTGACAAAATGATTTATATTCTCAAATCCCAAAACATTAGTGAAAAAAGGTACTTCAATAGCACAAAAACAAACGGTATTCTTCCCTGCCGATGAAGACTTTACATATCTCTATATATTAAGCAATCGAAAATGATATTGTTATTATTTTGTGTTTAATGTTTCATATGAATATAAAAAAATATATATCGTTCATTAAATAATTGTTTAAATCATATAACTATCACGTTATATAAATACAAATGGAACTAAAAAAGTGGACGTTTAGTATCACCAATACTAGGTTAATTACTCTACTAATAAAATGAGATAATGGAGGCAACATGTAAATTAGTGGCGCCAACAATTTTGGAAGATTTAGAGGGAATTTTCTAGTGACGCCAACAATTAAAAAATTAGAAAATTCCAACGAATTATTTGGAAAATTAGAAAACTAGTGACGCCAACATGTCAATTAGAAAATTCCAACAAATTATTTGGAAGATTTAGAGGGAATTTTCTAGTGACGCCAACAATTTTGGCGCTATATAATATTAAATGTTAAATACATATTATGTTAATTAGACTTTATAATATAGATAAAATTAGAAGAAAGACACTCTATAAACCAAATATCAAAAAATGCTTAGTTTCACAGAGACTCTCTTAACAATACTAGTGTCTAAATGTTTTCTATAATAGAAACTGGTTAGTACTACCACTCCCCGCTAGTATTGGACTATAGGAATCGGTTTTTATAAAACCAGTGTCTATTAAAAGGTGTCTTTGAGCTTTTTTGTAGTAGTGTGTAAAAAAGGTATACAAGATATGTTGAGAGCTATAAAAGAAAACAAAACAAAGCATACTTGTTGCATCAGTTTTCATTTACATATTCTAAAATCAATATTCCGGATAGTACTTACAATGTTTGGAAAATGATTCTGGTATCGATTAGTGACCTCGACTTCTCGATCCCCATGTGAAACCCTTTTGTTGCACTCACCTTTAGTTAAAGATACCCCTAGATACACCCGTCTGAGCCATTCCTTTCATTTTGTTAACCTGATATATTGTTTCGATACACCTATACACCTTAGCCTACCCTGTAGTCTTTATTTGTGATTGGGAAGTCATCATTTGCCTAAGTTCAAGGTTCGAGTGGAAAGGTTCGGAAATCACGCTTTCATCGACAACATTCCTGAAGATCATTGAAGACCCCCCAAATTCCCATTGTTCATCTCAAGTGGGGGGATATTATGTTTAGTATTTATTGTTATGTTGGAAAAAAAAAGTGATTTGAAAAAAAAAAAAAAAAAAAAAAAAAAACGGTTGTTATGTCATGCCAACAGTTGGAGAAAATGTAGTGTACCCATCACGACGTCCTCTAATGACACATCTACCTTGTATTTTATGATCCGGTTTCTTGACTTCAAAGCTTGAACTTTGGGCGGACGGTAAGTGGTGATGACTTGGTTATAGATTTAGACTACCTGCTTGTTTTTTATTTTACACAATTAATATATCCCATGTCTTATCCTACCCTTTTAGTCATGAATCATGTCTAGGTGATGCAGCGAGCAATCTTTGGTGTCTTGGCCATGGATTTGGTCATGTATCATTGATTTTGTCCACTTCGCCGTGACATGTTAGTGATGACGAGTCACCCCTTAACCTTTGTCGTGTCTACCCATATTGTCTTCGAGAATTGTTTAGCCCTTAACTCTAGTGGTGGAGATTTGTGTAACCGCCAAGCTTATGATAGAATATATGCTATGACTGTGCGATTGAGTGATCACCCCGAAATTGACACTTAGAATAGTTGAGAGATTTGAGTGTTTTGTTCCCCTTTCGTGAGGTGTTCGGCTTTGTTTTATTCTAGCATAAGGATTTATAAACTTATATTTTCCAGGTTTTGGGAGATATCTTTTTAGGAATCTTTTTAATAAGGTCTACTTGAGAGCAAGTAGAGTTCAAGTGGGGGGATATTTGATAACATCAAATAGTCCTAAATATTAAGTGTCAATTTCCCCCGATAATGCTTGTAATTTATATCATTTATATGGATTTACGCTTGTTTTCCATTGTTTTCCACTTTCAGGTAAATTACGAGCATTGGAGCTAAAGAGATGCGGAATTGGAGAATTATCTAAAGATTTATCATAGTATGCTGATTTTGAAGAAGTTACGGTGTAACTCGTCTCTCACATTATGCCGTAACTACTGCGTGACTCAGAAAACCAACTCATAAGAAGGTTACGGCGTAACTCTTCCCAAAGGCTACGACGTAACAATATTAGGTCAAATGAGGTTCCACGCAGCTGATAACTACGCCGTAACTATTCCATCAACTACGGCGTAACCAAGTTTATTGAAGACTATGGTGTAACCACTAATAAGGTTACGCTGTAACTAGCAGATCTAGTGCAAAATACGAAGAAATTGAAGGTTACGGCGTAACTCTTGTTATGGTTACGCCGTAACCCAGATGTGGCCTATAAATACCCCACGAATTCCAGCATTTCTAATCATCCCATTCCATACAAAACAATCAGAGAATGTGGGAAAAAGCTCAAGGCAGGTCTAGAGGAGCATACGGAGCTGTCTCCAAGGGAGAAATCACTCCCCTACGATAAGCATTAGCATATTATATTTTCTTTACTTTCAATTCATGTATTTCGTACCTTTGAATATTGAATTGGTTTGTATGATAAATATGAGCGGCTAAGCACCTTTTGGTGCTGGACTAGTTATGATTCCTTAATTGTTTTGTTTGCGTTTACATTACTTCCGTACAATTATTTCTAAGTGTATGCATGCATAGTTTATTGGTAGCCACCCTTGGTTAGGTAGTTTTGAATGGCGGTAGAGGCCAATTGCCTTGGAGATATGACCAACTGACCCTAGGTGAGCGAACTGAGACGGGAAGGGTAAGATATGACCAACTGACGACCATTTCTACTTGTGCGATTTGACCAACTGATCACCTACCGTTTGGATGAACTTAAGAATTAGGGGGTGAGTGTTTAAGTTGCTAATACCCGGGCACTCACTATTATAAATCTAGCATGTAGCGGTACTTAATGACTTGGCTTAGGGGACCAGGAACAACAGGACTTATGAGGGGACACCTGACTTCTCCTGTGGTGGCATCTTTGCTGATAGGTTAGGGCGAATTGACCAAATGTTTTCCTCTCGACTTTGACCTCACCTGAAGTAATTGGAAGTAAGTAGACGTAGACATAACTAGCTAGGAGGATTAACTAGGTTAGCACCACTCTCCTATATTGATTTACCCTTTACCTTTTATTTGCTTTTATCTGCTTTAGTAGTTTAATTAACTAATTCCTTATCAAAACCATTATTAATCTGTGACACCTAGACTTAGTAATAATCCAACACACATAGCTCTTGGGACGACCTCGGCTTTACCGATTACTACACTACACACGACCGGGTACACTGCCCGTTAGTGCACTAGGGTAGACCATAGGTATAACGAGACTTTATAAATATTAAAACCTGGTCAGTAAAACCTGCATCACTAAACTCTCTTTTCACACCTTCCCTTTCTACCACTTCAGCATGAGGAAAGTTCCTAGTGTTAACTCATCCACTAAAGGACCTCCCAAAAAACTTGCTCCGGTTGTTCACGAAATCTCTTCAACTGAATCATCACCCGTTAAAAACTCAAACACTAGAATTCTCTCACAACCAGCTCTACCAATCAAACAAATTTCCAAAAGGATTGTTCCCACAAAACAACCCTTGCAAAACACTACTATACCTCCTAAACCAAACACCCCTAATTCCACTAAACCATCACCTCTAGTACCTAGAGTTATCTCTTTCACCACTTCACTTTCATCTCCACACCTTTATGTTGGGATTATTGATTTAATGACACAAAGTAAATAGAAGAATGAAACAAAGGGACTTAAAGTGACAAAGATGAAACCTACAAAAAGATGGAGGGACTTGCTTGCAAAAGAAGATGTATTATTTAGTCCTTCATAGAGATTTGTAAACCTTAATCCTCTAGTATATAAAGAGGACATGTGATGTAGGTTTAATTAATTAAGTCTTCCATAATGTAGTAATTAAAGGTGTGTGTGTGTCCTAGGCATGTAGTTCATTGTAAACGCCTAGGTAAGTAGTTTAGTTAACCCCCAAGATCTGAGGTATCTTAGATCCCTGTTAAATTTAGGTAGCACGTTATTATTCTGATCAAATAATAATTGGTGGTGATTGTGCATGAAACCTTATGTCAAAAACATTGATGTTTGTTATAATTCCGCTGTGCATGTTCTTTATCATTGTTATTGTTAAAACCTAGAAGCTCTAAACGGTCCATGGAGTCTATGAAACTCCACAATTGGTATAAGAGCTCGGGGAGCTCGTTACCTAGGGATTCACAAGGTTTTCTTAGCGAAGAAGGAAGAAAAATTCGAAGCTGTCAAAAATTCGCAACTTTTCTACAACACTGTTTTCTAACGTCGATAACGTTTTTGTGAACCGTTGGATCGAGCTACAATTTTTACTGGAGCTTATCTATATACTCATCTAACTTTTCACTGGAGATATTGTTGATCTGAGCTCTCATTCAAAAGATATTAAGTGTCGAAGTTTGCTGCAGAAGAACATTTTAAAGGTCAAATTTTTAGGGTTTATGAGGTAGTCGTATTTTTGGAATCAACCTTTATATTCATGCTTGGTTTGTAATCTTGCACATGGTATTCTCGTTCATGATTGGTCGAAACTATTTCATGAGATTTTAGATTATCAATATATTTATTAAATATTTAAACAAGGTCAGTGCATGCATTCAGTTTATTTTTTGAAAGATATCTCATATGTTTGTGGAGCATGACTACTTTGACTTTGCTTGATGGATAATTGTTTTGATTGGTCACTGTGAAATATTATACGAATAAAAGAGAACAGTTGTTGCGTCTAGTTGCTTCTACTGCTTGCACATATGTCCGAATTAATGAATGAGATAGTGGGTTAATAATATTGTTGCGTACTATGGTTTTGGATTCAAGAATTGGAGTTGCATGCGTTTGAAAACCCTAACTGTGAGTTAAGGATTAGTTATCTATCTGTGACTTCTTGTTTAAAGGGTTTTTAAGTTCTTGGATGTCGAGGAAGATGCATCAGTAAACTGGCTGCTGAGGAAGAGGATACTGATAATATTGAATTCTAAAGCGGCTCGATATGTTTACTGATTCACAATTATGTAGAGGTCGTGGGTTATTACTGCTGTTTGATTCTCGTTTCTACTTCTACTTCTTTGAAACAACTGCAAAGTTCGTTACTACTGCTTGCGATTGGTAACCACTGCTACTTTATTCGTAACCACTGCTTGCTTTACTTGACCACTGCTAGTGTTCGTACCACTGCTAGCACGTTTTCTTACCACTACCATATTATCTTGATACCACTGCTTGCATGATATTTTACCACTGCTGTTCGAAGTTATGGGTTGACGTTATTATGGAGCACGTGTGATTCAAGATTTGCATATCATGGGTCGGTTTGCTATTACTGGAAACGAATTGGTTTATTCAGTAGGTTTTCATGGATTGATATTACTTTTATAATATGCACATGGGTCGGTTGGATATTATGTTTTGGGATGCAAGATGCTCTTTGTGATATTAAATAAATCATATTAAAGGGTTTATGGATTTTGAGTTTATTCTGCTTGTGGTGTCCGAGAAGTATTTTTCTACCACTAGCGTTTTCCGATATAAATTGTTTCCGCTGCTAGTTTTGATCGATATCGAATAGAACGTACTTTTTGGTTCTCGTATGGTTTGAAGAATGATGGTGACACACACATGGATATTGGTTCACACACAGAGGTTATTGGAAGTGGTTCTTAAACGTTTTAAAAAGGCTCGTTTTTTGTTTTATTGAAGAATTAATTACTAAGAGGATTATTTATCACTTATTTGAAGATGAAGTGGAGTTTCTTGGATGCGTGTTCTTATTATATTTTTAAACGGCTTACTACGTTTAAAAGTAACTTGCTCGTGCTTAAAGGATGTTGACGAAGACTTGCAAAATCTAGTTTTCATAGGTCAAGGGGTGGATGGATGAAGACCTAGTAAACTATCACTTAAAGGAGTTACATTGTAGTGCTCAATGTCTCGTTGAAGATGAGGATTTTGTCAAGAGGTTGTGATCTACTTATATTTTGGTTAGCAGTATAAGTTCAACGTCACGTGGATAGTACAAGACATAAGACACAAGTTTGGGTTATTTTACTTCTTCATCAAATTCGTTATATTTGGTTTTCTTCACAAGTGATTATTACAAGGAGCTTATAGATTTGAAGAATCATTTGACGTTCATGCACCACTCAAGGGGAAGATTCTACTGCTTACACTTCCTATTTGTTGATAACAAAAAGGGAAAGAGATGTTTGAGTAGCATGGCATGGATTACGGGGAAGACAAAGGAAGACAAGATTTGTTTCATTCAGGGAGATGTTTACATCTTAACTTCTGCTACTTCGTCGAGGGAAGTTCGTACATGAATTTGTTTATGAGGAAAGTACCAAAAAGTGCCAAAATCTTTTTGGTAGTCCTCTTTGTGGTCAATTTTTCACTTAATCTCCAAAATGGTCATGCGCAGCCACTCGACTCCGCAGCTCCACCCAAAATGTGACACGTGTCATAAGGAAAGTACACTTTTTACTTTTTATTCTTCCCAAATAACCACCAAAATTGCGCAACCGACGGCTACTCAATCTACTTTTACTCGACTTGCATTTATCCACGTCCAAAAAGTACAAAGAGTAAAAAAAAAAAAAAAAAAAAAGTACAAAACTACTGTAGCGCCAATATGAGATTAAAAAAAATTAAAAAATTTTTAAAATTTTTTTTATAAAATTAAATTTACGTTTTTTTTTTAAAAAAAAATTAAAAAAAAATTTACGTTTTTTTTAAAAAATTTTTACGTTTTTTTTAAAAAAAAAAATTACGTTTTAAAAAAAAAATTACGTTTTCTTTTAAAAAATTTTAAAAAATTAAATTTTTTAAAAAAGAATCACGTTTTTTAAAAAAAAAATTACTCCCTCCGTCTCAATTTAATTGTCCATATTTCCATTTTTGGATGTCTCAAAAAGATTGTCCACTTTCCTTTTTTAGTAAAAACTAAAGAATCTAAAGAGGGAATATTCTATTCGTGTGGTTAAAAATTAAAGTGACCCCACTTTTATTAAACTTTGTGATTTCTCTCTCCTGACAATTAAATTGAGACGGAGGGAGTAAAATTTTTATTTTTACGTTTTTTTTTTAAATTACGTTTTTTTTTAAAATATTAAATTTTTAAAAAAGTACAAAAAGCAAAAAGTACAACGTACCTTTATGTCACATCCTGGCCGCCGGTTGCGCAATAAGAGAGGTTATCTTGAAAAAGTGAGAAGATAAAAGGTGTATTGGTAGTTGGGTCACGTGTCACATTTTGGGTGGAGTTGCGGAGTCGAGTGGTGCGCATGACCATTTTGGAGATTGAGTGAAAATTTGACCACAAAGAGGACTACCAAAAAGATTTTGGCACTTTTTGGTACTTTCCTCTTTGTTTATTTTGTCATCATCAAGTAGGAGAAGATTGTTGGGATTCTTGATTTGATGAGACAAAGTAAATAGAAGAATGAAACAAAGGGACTTAAAGTGACAAAGATGAAACCTACAAAAAGATGGAGGGACTTGCATGCAAAAGAAGATTTATTATTTAGTCTTTCGTAGAGATTTGTAAACCCTAATCCTCTAGTATATAAAGAGGACATGCGATGTAGGTTTAATTAATTAAGTCTTTCATAATGTAGTAATTAAAGGGGTGTGTGTGTGTCCTAGGCGTGTAGTTCATTGTAAACGCCTAGGTAAGTATTTTAGTTAACCCCCAAGATCTGAGGTGTCTTATATCCCTGTTACATTTAGGTAGCACGTTATTATTCTGATAAAATAATAATTGGTGGTGATTGTGAATGAAACCTTGTGTCAATAACATTGATGTTTGTTTTAATTCCGCTGTGCATGTTCTTTATCATTGTTATTGTTAAACCCTAGAAGCTCTAAACAGTCCATGGAGTCTATGAAACTCCACACTTTACAACTTAGAGAACTTACCTTCTAGGCCATCTCATCCACCACCATTGCCAACATTTTCCTCAATTGAGTAAATAGCGCAACAACAAAACTTTGGTGTTGAAACAACACTAGCACCCGTATCCTTTTCTCCATCACCCTCAAATAGTCCATTTTGGATTATGATGAATCAACAAAATCAACAACCGGATCACATGGAAGTAGATACATCTCTACCACCATCCTCAACACATATTCCACCACATTCATCCTTGGTTGAACCACCTTCAAATGTGCCTCCACAAATCCATCCACCTTTTGTGGAACCTCCACCTTCTTTGTTAGGAATTGGAAATTCTATTGTAAAGCATCGGTCACCCCAAGTATAATCTAGCTTAAGTTAGCTCGTAGACATATCGTTTATTATGTTTAGTAATTAGCTTTGATTTAGTCTAGAGCAACACCGTGGAGGAAGGACGGGTCTTTACCCACTGTATACCTGATCCACAGGCCATCAGGAGGTCGTTTAGTTTGTAACCTATAAACACCCTCTACCTTGCAAGGTAGAGGGTTGGATGTTCTTTGTGGAATCTAACCTTCCAAGAGTTTCTCTTTCTAGAGTATCCCACTTTCTCTCTCTAAATCATCTAAAGTATTCGCCCATATTGTGTTTGTTTATGTGCTTGTGAAATCCATAAGTTACATTCTTCATCCAACCTTCCAACTCAAATCACTCCATTCCTACCTCCACCATTCCCTAGCCATGACAAAGATTGTTATCATTGTCAACATGTTGAAGGTTTAGTACATGAAGTACGTGACGAGCTATGTTTCATATTTTATCACCTCATCGAACGTTTCGATGAGGTCAAAAAATATAAACATCCTTAAGCATAGGAATTCAAGTTGGTTTCTCACTTTAGGCATAACTTAGATTTTCTAGAAATCATACTTCGTGTTTGGATCATTTTCTTAGTTTTAGTGTTATGTACATCATTTCTCTCATTTTATTAAATGATATTACATGTTGTATGCTATTTGGTTATGTAAATATGTTTGATGCTACAATACATAACTTTTGTTGATGTTAACATCAAATTTTACATCTACATTGCTGTCATGAGAATACAGGTATATGGATCCCTAACCTTTGCCTAGACGGATCCCTCCCAAGGAGGAACCGTGGGATCCGTACAACATAAGCACTTTTTATCACTAATTTGAATCTCATTTGCAGGAAACTATGCATCATATACTTGATTTCTATCCTTGGTTTTGTAGATTTTCAAAATACACATGAAGACTTTGACACCCTCAACTAGGGGGAGCTTTTCGTCAAAGAAAATCAATTGCAAAAACGATTGCAATACTTTCACTTAGAATTTATTTATTACTTGACGTCTTCCTCAAAAGGGAGCACTCGTCAAGGGGGAGCATTTCGTCAAAAGACGAAACCATTTGCAAACATAATTGCAACACACTCGCTTAGTCTTCCTAATTACTTGACACTATCAACAAAGGGAAGCATCCGTCAAGGGGGAGCTAAGACGAGAATCCTTCTCTTCTCTTACTCTCTATTTTTCATTTTATTAGTTTTCACACGTTTTTCTCAAAACAATGTGTTAGTTTCTTTTCGACGCTCTTTTTGTTTCGACAAAAAGGGGGGAGAAGAGAGTAAAAACTCCAATTTAAACTTTTACGAATTTTAGTTTTTCATTAAAATAATCTTATGTTTTGTCATCAACAAAAAGGGGGAGATTGTTAATTCAAATAAGCCATAAAAACGTTTATTTATATTTTACGATCTTCTAATGTTTTGTCGATAACTAACGTAAAACCATTTTAACGAAACAAATAAAATACGTAAATGGTTTGAGCCAATAGTTTACTAACACACTTACATTTTCATATAAAACACTAAACAAGTAATATTTGATAACATCAAATAATCCAGAATATTAAGTGTCAATTTCCCCCGATAATGTTTGTAATTTATATCATTTATATGGATTTACGCTTACTTTCCATTATATTTCACTTTTAGGTAAATTACGAGCATTGGAGCTAAAGAGACGCGGAATTGGAGAGTTTATTGAAGATTTATCATAGTATGCTCACTTTGAAGAAGTTACGGCGTAACTCCTCTCTCACATTACGCCGTAACTAAAGCGTGGCTCAGAAAACCAACTTAACTGAAGATTACGGCGTAACTCTATCCAAGATTACGACGTAACCATATTAGGTCAAATGAGGTTCCGCGCCTCTACTAATTACGCCGTAACTCATGCATCAACTACGGCGTAACCAAGATTTATTGAAGATACGGCGTAACTCCTTCCTGAGGTTACGCCGTAACCAGCATTATTAGTGCAAATTACAAAGAATTGCATGTTACGGCGTAACTATTTTAATAGTTACGCCGTAACCAGATCTGGCCTATAAATACCCCATGATTTCCAGCATTTCAAATCATCCCATTTCACATACAACAATCAGAGAACGTGAGAAGAAGTCGAAGGCAGATCTATTGGAGCATACGGAGATATCTCAAAGGGAGAAATCACTCCGCTACGATAAGCATTAGCTTTTTTATCTTTTCTTTACTTTCGATTCATGTATTTTGTAACATTAAACATTGAATTGATTTGTATGGTTAATATGAGCGGCTAAGCACCTCTTGGTGCTCACTTAGTTATGATTCCTTAATTGTTTTTTTTGCGTTTACTTTACTTCCGTATAATTATTTCTAAGTGTATGCATGCATAGTTTATTGGTAGCTACCCTTGTTTCGGTAGTTTTGAATGGCGGTAGAGGCTAGTTGCTTAGGAGATATGACCAACTGACCCTAAGTGAGTAGATTGAGACGGGAAGGGTAAGATATGACCAACTGACGACCCTTTCTACTTGTGCGATTTGACCAACTGATCACCTACCGTTTGGATGAATCTAGGGGCGAGTGTTTAAGATGCTAGCGCCCGGGCACTCACTATTATGAATCTAGCATATAGCGGAACTTAATGACTTGGCTTAGGGGACCATGAACAACTGGACTTATGAGGGGACACCTGACTTCTCCAGTGGTACCCTTTGCTGATAGGTTAGGACGAACTGACCAAATGCTATCCTCTCGACTTTGACCCCACCTGAAGTAATTGGAAGTAATTAGACGTAAACATTACTAGTTAGGATGAGTAACTAGGTTAGCACCACTCTCCTCTATTGATCACATCACTTGCCTTTATCTGCTTTAGTAGTTAATTAATTAATTCCTTATTGAAATCATATTAAAGTTTGTGACACCTAGACTTAGTATAAATCCACACTCATAGCTCTTGGGACGATCTCGGTTTTACCGAATACTACACTACACACGACCGGGTACACTGCCCGTTAGTGCATTAGGGTAGACAATAGGTATAACGAGACTTATAAATATTAAAACCTGGTTAGTAAAACCTGCATCAATATTGTTTACATCTTATAGAAATGCATATGTATAACAAATAGTGTTTACTTAATATGGAAATGTACATATATACTTGGTATATATTGTAATGGGTAATGTAATGGGTAAAAATCTAAGTTCTTGACCCATTGACTAGGTACAATGAATAAAATTTGATGCGTGCCAAGCAGTCAAGCTAAATCACTCAAGCCTGCCACTTGTGAATGGCAGACCGTAATCAGCTTAAAACTGCTTAAGCACGAATGCAATGAAGATCTGGGGAGTATAGTGTTTCCCCGGGTCGTTATGTCCCAGCGAGCTATGCAATGGATTATCAAACGTAAAGTGATCGAGAGATTTGAACGGATAAAGGGATTTGAATTATTATAACTACAGAAAAAGCCAACAAATTACAGAGGCTTAAATGCAAATAAAAGGAAATTAAAAAGATAAAAAATAGTAAATAAACGCTATCACTATTTTAAAATTGATGAACGTTTAAAACTTAAAACTTACGTTTAAATAAAATTACGTAAACGTGCAAAATAAAAAGTGAGATCTAAGAAATAAAAGTCCTAAAAATATGAAAATGACATTTTTACAAACCTAATGATAAAAGAAAATATTTAGAAAAAGAAAATTATTTTTATAACTATTTATCTAATTATTATTAATTAAAAACTAATTTTAACTATTTAATAATAGCCTAAAATACAAGAATATATGAAACAAAGCTAGAAAAATAAAATTAAGACTTAGAAAAATCTAAAATATCAAAAGAGAATTTTCAAAATTATTTTTGTATTTTTCTGAATATTTTTCTATTTTCTAGGAATTAAAAACTATTAAAAACTACTTAAATTATTTAAAAATACAAATTTAAATAAGAAAAATCTAGAAAAATATTTTTTTGACTTTTTATATTTATCTAAACTTAAGAAAAATGAAAAATTATTTTTTTGAAGCTTTTCTTAATTTTTTGTATTAAATGCTAATTAAAAATGCTTAAAAACTAACTTAAATTAAGAAAAATAGCAAACAAGCTAGGAAAAATCTGAAAATTTCAGGAAAACTCTAAAATATTATAAGGAATAAAGGAAAAATAGAAAAACATGGGCTTGTATGGAGGAATAAGGAACTGATGAGCCAAGTGCTTATGAATAAGCACTTGAATAAGCCAAATTATCACCAAAAAGCACCAACAGTTTACAACAGCTATAATAAGCTAAGAAAACTAAAATGCAACAAAAAAAACTGACTTAAACCACTGGAATGCAAGCTAGCTCAGATTTGATGTTTGAGCTATAAGCTAAAAACAGTTAAAGGGGTGCCTACTTTGAGCTGAATAATAAGCACTAAAATAAGCTGGAAACAAGAAAACAAAAGAAGGGACTTAGACTAGACCTGGTTGGCTATCTAATATCCAAAGCTCAGACTTAGATGAGCTCAAATGAGCCCTGTGTAGACCTTGCAAGATCTGCATAATCCCTGTGCAGGCTCAATGCCCTGCACAGGGCATTTAGCACCATTTTGATAAGCTAGTATGAAGCTTATAGAAAATTCAAAAAATTATGAAAAAATAACAACAAGAAACTAGAGCAGTAGGGCTTTTTAAAACAACAAGTTGCATTTGATTTGGCCCAGAACTGGGCTTGTGAAAATTCATCCCATTTGGCTCAAAACTGAGTTTTGTGCAAGTTGACTTTTTTAGCAGTTGAGAAAAGTTGACCAAAATGAAATTTGAAGCTAATCTTAGGACTGAATATGATGTTACTTGATGAAATAACACTAATGCAAGCTAGCTCTAAGATTCTTAAACACAAAACAAGAACTTGATTTGCAATAATTTCAACAGTTAAGCCTTAAAGAAAGATAGAATGGAATTTTGACTTTTACTAGACAAGGATGCAAAATAAGGACTGAGATTAATGCAATGAACTAATACAAGCCTAAAC
Organism: Chrysanthemum seticuspe; assembly: GCA_019973895.1. NCBI lineage: Eukaryota > Viridiplantae > Streptophyta > Magnoliopsida > Asterales > Asteraceae > Chrysanthemum > Chrysanthemum seticuspe. The sequence goes on along the minus strand of BPTQ01000006.1, from coordinate 78,336,664 downwards.
CAACTGATTTACTCCTATGTTTTAACCTTTAGCACAGATGTAAGCTCTAATCCAAACACCCCTTTTAGACAGATTATACAATCAATCCTAGCTAAAACATGATACTAAGATTATTCTGTAGGATCGTTATTTTTATGTGTTTGATGATTCGGGTGGTCTTGGGAGATCAAAATACATGTTTTCCATTTTAGAGAGAGAAAGTAGAGAGAGAGGGTGTTCTTGCTAGAGAGTTACACAAATTGTAGAGTATTAAATTATGAGAAGCACCACCCCTTCCATGGAAGGAAGGGGTATTTATACTTACAAAATACACGACCTCCTATCGGCCTGTGGATCAGGTATACAGTGGGTAAAGACCCGTCCTTCCTCCACGGTGTTGCACTAGACAATTTTACGCTACTGACTAACTAATAAAACAATAAATAACGTGACTAACGACAAATCTACGAGCTAACTTATGCTAGATAATAATTGGGGTGACCGACTCTTCACTATGGAATTTTCTAATTCCTAACAAGCTCCCCCTAAGGGAGGTCACCCCATGTTTTACATTTCAAATCCTAGCATTCTATTCTTGACATTGTTCTTGAGCTCGTAGACTTGAATTCTTCATTTCCGCAATCTTTGTGCTTTTGTAGTGCAACTTCAATGTCCGCATTGATTTATACTTTCAGTGGAGGTCTTTGAACTGATCCACATCTTGATGATCTTCGAGCTTTCTTAAATCGATCCTAACTAACATATTAGACAGATTTTCCCCACAAACCTAATCTCGAATGTAGACACGATTTCCAATTTTGTATCCTCATTTAGTCAACCAAATCCGAACATAATCAAGTAACGTAATTAGAGTCAGGAATAAAACGTAGGAACAGATCATTTTCAGTTTTAAGGTAAGATAGAAAGAAATTCCGAATTGACAACTTTAATAACGTTTAGTTCAAGAACAAAACACAAATTCTTAGAATCTCGATCGAACGTAATCACAATAAAGTAGTTCATTGTAGTATAAGTCAGGATTCTAATCGAAGTTTAAAGTAAAACCAGTTGAAAAGAGTTGACGATTTTTTCAGTTGAACGTGTTTTGAGTCAAAACTCGGTTTACCCTACTTAAAAGTGTTCGGGTCAAGACCCGGTTTAGTTTACGTTGAACAACAAAATTTTTCGGG
>BPTQ01000006.1:78319591-78333761 GCA_019973895.1 Chrysanthemum seticuspe | reverse complement strand
TTTTTTTTTTTTTTTTTTTTTTATTTTTTTTAGAGATATATATATATATATAACATGTGGGGCATCACCCCCACACTTAGGTGGAACACATGGGTGAAAACCCATGTTTAGCTACTGTTTTTGATTACCGAGTCGCTAGCTTGACTCGACCCCGAATTAATTTGTTCATGGGGAAGCAAAGTGGAAGAAACAATCTCCATCGGACTTTCATTCAAGATGTTTGGACAAACATTTGAAGCACGTGAAAGTTCCACACCGATGAGATATACATAGAACCGGCTCAAAAATGATAAATGAAAATGCCGGGGGTCAAAGATAGTGTCTTCATTCCCGAAGGAGTGAAGATGAAGAGAAATCACGAGATATTTGAGGAAAGGAAGAAAGATTTTGATAACAATCAAGATCCATTCTTCATCCTCAAATGTAGATGTATCGGGAGGAAGGGTGAAGGTAGTATCATTAATAAGCAAACTCGTATGATAGAGTACACCTTCCTCCAAGCTAATATCATCCTCAAGATCAAAATAGAAATGATCATGTTCCGGAGGAGATATGTCATGAGAGAGTTCACCGGAGAACTCTTTATGAAGAGAATCATTCACATGAAGTGAAATTGTGAACTCTTGTTCCATCGTGGGCTCATCACAATCCTCGGTCTGAGTGTCAAATAGTGGATTCTCAGAAATTAAAGTGAATTCAGAGTCGAATTCAAATAGAGGATTAGTGAAAGTAGCTTTGAATGTTTCGGGAACAAAGTGATCAACATTCTCTATTGGACTGTTGGGGTAAGAAGTGAGTGAACGATCATTATCAATGAGACTTTCAGTCTCTCCCAGGTTGGCTTCGAAATCAAAGAGTGGATTGATGTGAGTGAGTTCACCGGAGAACTCCTCAAGAAGAGGGTCAGCATCAGATTGTGGAAGTGATGCCTCAACGTACTCGATGTTTCCAAAGGAAGCACAATCGTCGCTAAAATCGGAGAAAGTTTCAAAATGATCTTTTGAACACTCAAGAGGGGAAAGAGAATCACACATATGGTTAAAAGTTCCCTGTGACTTTCTCGGGATTGGGACAAGGTTCTCAACACTAGACTTTATGAATTCGTCCGATTCTTTTTCAGGAACAGTGTCAAGATGCTCGTCCCCCATGTTCAGAGAGTGAGTGGGAGCTTCGGGTGTGATAGCAGTTGTTTGAGATGGAATCTCAACTGCTGGAATATCAACTGACTGAGGGAGTTGAGAAGTATTATCATTAAAAGGATAAAAACTCTCCTCGTCATCATCATAGAGAGCTGCCTTAAGAAATTGGGAACGTCTTAGAGCTGCATGCTCTAGGACTAATGATTCTTCCCTAGATTGGCGGGCCTCTCGTTCTTCGGCAAGCAATTCTCCCATGGTCTTTTCACCACTCACTTGATTCTTAAAGTTACTAATCATATCATCAAGTGTTTTCATTGCGGTTTCAAAATCTTGGGAGATTTCTTGAGACAACGGCTCAGGTGGAGTTTGAACCGTATGGTGCTGTGGAGGTTGGAAATTGTCAAACATGTAAGAGTCATGATTGTTACAAGGAACTGGGTTCCCTATTTGACAATCAGAGCTGAAGTGGGGACCTCCACAGTACTCACAACAGTAAAACTGTTGAGTCTGGACAGGTGAATCATATGGATTTTGGTTATAACCAAAGTTCTGAGCGTCACTGGAAAACTGTTCATAGACAAACGTGTTTCCGGATTGACACTCAAATCCTTGGTGAGGACCTCCACAAAATTCACAGCAGTAATGTTGATCATATGAAGATAAGTCGGGCTGTGGTGGGTAATTGGAAAAATTTGAGGGGTCGTTAAATGAGTTCGGATTAGGATCATAATCAAATGAATTCCTCGAACCACAAAACAAACAACTCCCGTTATGAATATCATTACCGCATTGTACACACGTACACCAACGACAGGGTGAACCAAAGAGAGGCTCACCACAACCGACACAAGGAATAAACGATTGCATTTGAGAGTTATGAAGAGGAATCAGTTTATTCAAAGAATCAACAAAACCAACATGGTAATCCGAATGACTATCAAGTCTCGAAGAACATTCAGAAAAATCAGGAGGTGGGACAAGTGGTGTGCTCTGAGAGCTAGCAATTTCCACCACTTCCGTTATGGTCTCCGGTTCTTGAACGGGTTCATCGGGTTGTGGCGGATGGTCGGAAAAACTTGGAGAATCATCGAGAGAGTTATCAGATAATTCGCACCAATAACAATATTTGCTTGCACCCATCCTTCCACATTGCTTGCATAAACAATCCGGATTCTGACAACGGAGTTGATCCTCTTCCATACGGCTTTTGCAATGGAAACAACGAGGATAATTGATCGTCGCCATGAGAATTAAACATGTAGAGGGTTAAAGAAATAGAATTAAACGGTTTTGAGGTTAAAGAAGAGTAGAATCAAACGGTACGAGGGGGTAAGAGAAATAGAATCATACGGATAAGAGGAATGAGAAGAGTATTTTTGTATTTTTGGATAAGAAAATATAAACATATACAGATGGATGGTATGAACAAAGAGTGAATATCCAAATCACTAATCTGCTAGACGGAAGATAATCAGCACAGCTCCCCGGCAGCGGCGCCAAAAATTTGATGCGTGCCAAGCAGTCAAGCTAAATCACTCAAGCCTGCCACTTTTGAATGGCAGACCGTAATCAGCTTAAAACTGCTTAAGCACGAATGCAATGAAGATCTGGGGAGTATAGTGTTTCCCCGGGTCGTTATGTCCCAGCGAGCTATGCAATGGATTATCAAACGTAAAGTGATCGAGAGATTTGAACGGATAAAGGGATTTGAATTATTATAACTACAGAAAAAGCCAACAAATTACAGAGGCTTAAATGCAAATAAAAGGAAATTAAAAAGATAAAAAATATTAAATAAACGCTATCACTATTTTAAAATTGATGAACGTTTAAAACTTAAAACTTACGTTTAAATAAAATTACGTAAACGTGCAAAATAAAAAGTGAGATCTAAGAAATAAAAGTCCTAAAAATATGAAAATGACATTTTTACAAACCTAATGATAAAAGAAAATATTTAGAAAAAGAAAATTATTTTTATAACTATTTATCTAATTATTATTAATTAAAAACTAATTTTAACTATTTAATAATAGCCTAAAATACAAGAATATATGAAACAAAGCTAGAAAAATAAAATTAAGACTTCGAAAAATCTAAAATATCAAAAGAGAATTTTCAAAATTATTTTTGTATTTTTCTGAATATTTTTCTATTTTCTAGGAATTAAAAACTATTAAAAACTACTTAAATTATTTAAAAATACAAATTTAACTAAGAAAAATCTAGAAAAATATTTTTTTGACTTTTTATATTTATCTAAACTTAAGAAAAATGAAAAATTATTTTTTTGAAGCTTTTCTTAATTTTTTGTATTAAATGCTAATTAAAAATGCTTAAAAACTAACTTAAATTAAGAAAAATAGCAAACAAGCTAGGAAAAATCTGAAAATTTCAGGAAAACTCTAAAATATTATAAGGAATAAAGGAAAAATAGAAAAACAGGGGCTTGTATGGAGGAATAAGGAACTGATGAGCCAAGTGCTTATGAATAAGCACTTGAATAAGCCAAATTATCACCAAAAAGCACCAACAGTTTACAACAGCTATAATAAGCTAAGAAAACTAAAATGCAACAAAAAAAACTGACTTAAACCACTGGAATGCAAGCTAGCTCAGATTTGATGTTTGAGCTATAAGCTAAAAACAGTTAAAGGGGTGCCTACTTTGAGCTGAATAATAAGCACTAAAATAAGCTGGAAACAAGAAAACAAAAGAAGGGACTTAGACTAGACCTGGTTGGCTATCTAATATCCAAAGCTTAGACTTAGATGAGCTCAAATGAGCCCTGTGTAGACCTTGCAAGATCTGCATAATCCCTGTGCAGGCTCAATGCCCTGCACAGGGCATTTAGCACCATTTTGATAAGCTAGTATGAAGCTTATAGAAAATTCAAAAAATTATGAAAAAATAACAACAAGAAACTAGAGCAGTAGGGCTTTTTAAAACAACAAGTTGCATTTGATTTGGCCCAGAACTGGGCTTGTGAAAATTCATCCCATTTGGCTCAAAACTGAGTTTTGTGCAAGTTGACTTTTTTAGCAGTTGAGAAAAGTTGACCAAAATGAAATTTGAAGCTAATCTTAGGACTGAATATGATGTTACTTGATGAAATAACACTAATGCAAGCTAGCTCTAAGATTCTTAAACACAAAACAAGAACTTGATTTGCAATAATTTCAACAGTTAAGCCTTAAAGAAAGATAGAATGGAATTTTGACTTTTACTAGACAAGGATGCAAAATAAGGACTGAGATTAATGCAATGAACTAATACAAGCCTAAACCAACTGATTTACTCCTATGTTTTAACCTTTAGCACAGATGTAAGCTCTAATCCAAACACCCCTTTTAGACAGATTATACAATCAATCCTAGCTAAAACATGATACTAAGATTATTCTAACTACAATACAGATTCAGAGCACTAAAATTAAACCATATGACAGCAAATGATACTACTTATTGCAGAATGAAATGAAACAGTTGCTACTACTTTATATTAAGCTAGAAATGGATTAAGTCTAAACTTACAAGAATTCCAGTGAATTTTGAGCATAGTGACAGTATCAAAATAGTGTAAAATACCAACCAACAACCAAATCCAGCATCATAATCAACCCACATCCATTTCTGAACCAAGAATAACACACAGTTGACTTTGTTGACCAATATTCAAAACAGCTTGAAACTTGATTATAAGCTTACAAAAAGCTATTATGAGTTCCCAGCATTAATCCTCACCATTGATTGTATAAAAAGGATCTTGGCCATTCAAGTGGTTTTTGGCGCCAAAACCATTTTTAACAGCTGGTTTGAGTGTTAGGTACAAAAGGTGCATTAAATGTATCTTGGAGTGGGGTGAGGTGGAGGGTAGAGTAGGGATGATGGTGGTGGAGTGTTAACAGGTGAGTTGCAGGTTTGTGTGATGATGGGAGTGGATGCCCGTGACTTGGGAGGGAAAAGAGGAGTCAAAGAGTGGTTTGACTGGATTATTAAATAATAGGGGGTCCAAATTGCATTGACAGGGGGTCACTTGGGAAGGCAGGGGTCCAAAAGTAATTGTGACAAGTCCAAAGGGTGTTTAAAGGTTAATAAGTACAAGGACTTCATTTGCCATTTCTGAAAATACAAGGACTAGAACTGCCAATTCATCAAAGATGTTTCAGGGGCTGAAATTGACAAGTGTTAATAGTACAAGGACCAAAGCTGCCATTTTCCAATTTTCCAGGGACCAATTCTGCCAATTTTTAAACTTGGAGGACCAATTTTGTAATTTCTCAAAACTTTTGACATTTTTCACCAAAGGACTAAATTTGACAACTTATGATTTAAAAAGGACCTTTGGTGATTTTTCTTTTGAAATTATGTGCTTAGGGACTATTTCTGACAATTTTTGAAACTTGGGGGACTGAAACTGCCAATTATGCAAACTTTGCTCATTTTTCATCTGATTTTAAACATTTTGCATCTGAAACATATAAAATGCAATTTTGGAATATTTTCAGTATTTTGATGCATATCTGAGCATTTTTAAACGTTTTGCAGTTCAGATTTGACTAAAAATGATGAGTATTTACACACTCATCATTGGGTAAAACCCAAGGTCCATGACCCATACCCATAGAGCTTGATCCATAACCCATGACCCATTGCATGACATCATGCATGAAGTCATGTTGGGTATTATACATGATCCCTGACCCAAGACTCGTGACCCAATGTCTAGATACATTGTATCTTGTTGGGTATCCATAAAACATTACCCATAACCCATGGTTCATAACCCATAACACATAACCCAGTTGGCAACCCAAAATCTAGACTTAAGTTGACCCAGCTGCTGGATCCCTAGGATTGCACTAGCCGGATCCCTCCGGGGAGGGATCCGTGTGAACCGTGGAATAGTAGACAATTTTGTCTAAATATAGTGAACCATTTCTTCATTATAACTTACCCCTTTTACACATACTCTCTCTTAATATTGTAATATCTCTAACCTCAGATCCAAAGGATCTTTCTGTGTAGTTTTGTGTTTGTGTGATTCTCTAGGTTCCTCTTAAAAGCGAGATCACCATCTCTTGAAGACGTGCAAGCTCAAGGTCATGAGTTGCTAAGCTTCGTCATCATCAAGACCACTTAAGTGTCTCTTGTTGATAGTTCTTTTCTCCCTCCATAGAAGTGTAGTGTTGAAGGCATTACTGAAAGGTGCTGAAGGGTGTCGAAGGCATTAGTGAGAGGTGCCAAAGTGTCATGTCGAAGGCATTAGTGAAAGGTGCCGAAGTGTCGTGTCAAAGGCATTAGTGAAAGGTGCCAAGGATGTACATTCCATATGGTGTATTGATGTATGATGTGCTATTTCATCCTGCTTTTAATATTTATAAAACTTGAATAACTTAGGATAAACACATACTAATGGGCAGAGTACCCAATCAGATGTAGTAAAGCCTTAGGTAAATCCGAGTATCGTCCCAAGAGAGCTGTGACCTTGAAAAGAACTAAGTTGATTAGATAAAACATAGGTAATATATGGTAGACAAAACTGATGTATTTGATAGGTGCGTAATTATTCTACTTACACAGACACCAGAAATTTAGGTAAAGAGAAGGATAAACGAAGCTTAATAAAGAAAACAAATATGAATTAAATCCCTATACTAAGATTCAATATAGTGGTTAATTATCACCAGACTCCTTTGGTCGATTCGTCATGGCCTATGGTTGTTAGGTTCCTCACCAAGATGAGCAGGTCACCCGGGATCATTCGGCAACCTAATAGCAGTCATTAAGCACCATATCTACTAGATCTAGACGGTGGGAACCCGGCCGTTAGGAACTTAGATTCCCCCTAACCTCTTAAGTGCCTCTACTTGATAAGTGATCCTTTGGTCGATTCGCACACGAAGAGTGGTCGTACTATGGCCAATTCCTCCCATACTTCGCTATCTATTAGACTGGGGTCAGTTGGTCATATCTCCCAGCCTTTTAGATACTACCAAGCTTATAACACTACTAAGGCTAGAGATCTATGAAAAGACTAGCAAATGTCTATAAAGAATTATAGAGAATAACAATAACATAAATGCAAGCTTTAATTAATAGCATGAATTCATAATATAATATCTAGAAAAATATAAAAAGAATCCAAACTCGAATACAAAGGAAATCGTAAGCGAGAACTTCGTTATTCATGCTCCTAAACCATGCTTCTTCTTCTGTGTTTTGATCTCCCCAAACCCTAGAAGGTTTGGGAAAGGAGAGATGCCTAATACTGATGAAATCGTCGATTATTTATAGGCTTCAAAATAGTTACGGCGTAACCTATTAGGTAGTTACGCCGTAACTTTCTTCAATTTTCAGTGCTTATCCATTTGCTACGGCGTAACTTTGTTCGGTGTTACGCCGTAGTTACTAAATTCCAGTGTAAGTCATAGTTACGGCGTATCTTAAGCTGAGACTACGCCGTAGTTTGGTTACGGCGTAACCTTATCTAAGGATTACGCCGTAGTCATCAAAATCTTCAGTTGCGTCGTAACTGCGTTACATGGTTACGTCATAATATGTCATGAAAATGTCCAATAGTAGCTTCCTTGCTTCCAATGCGTCCTGAAATGAAATATAAAGGAATAAGGAAGTTTTTACTAATAATATATTCAAAATGTGATGATAAAGAGGAAAATTAATGCTTAGAAACTCAGGACTATTTGATGTTATCAAATATCCCCCCACTTAAACTCTACTTGCCCTTAAGTAGACCAGTTTAGACTGCAAAAGATACATTCATGAAGAATGCTTAGTTTTAAATTCCATGCTAGAATATTAATAAGAGCCGAACACCTCGCGAAATGGGAACGAAAACAGTCTCACTCATCCTATTCTAAGTGTTAATTTCGGGGTGATCACTCAATTGCACAGACATAGCAAGTATTCTATCATAAGCTTGGCAATTACATACAACTCCACCACTAAAGCTAAGGTCAAGACAAAATTTAAAAAGCAATGTTGGGTTGAGTTATGAAGGCTAAAGGGGTGGTGTCATTACTAACGTGTCACGGCGAAGTGGACAAAATCAATGATACATGACCAAATCCATGGCCAAGACATCAAGGATTGCTCGCTCCATCACCTAGACACGCTTCACGACAAAAAGGGTAAGTATAGGCATGGGATAATTAATGAGTGAAAAGGAAAAAGAAAACAAATAGTTTAGCTTAAAACCTAGTTGCCATTATCCAACCAATAATTCAAGGTTCGTCTTCATTAGGTTAGTGCATGCCTCCGGAATCCTCAACATTATTCTTGAACAAATTCTTCCAAACTTTTGAGAAGATTATTCTCAATGCTAATCTACGTAGTGCCAATACCATGTCGCACTAATAAATGATCGTGCAAAATTTTTTTTGCTGCATATACTAAGATATGCTTGAGATACAATGATATACTTTTTCCCACTAGTACTAAGCATAAGGTGATTACTTGGGGTCTTTCGAGATCTTTAAGCGAGATGTTATATGCTTCTATATTTGAACCTCAAACTCGGGTGAACAACGGCTTTTAGGTAAAAAGGTAAAACTACACGGTAGGCTAAGGTGTAAAGTTGTAGCGAAAATAAGGGTAATGAAATGAAAGGATAGGCTCAAAAGGGTGTAACTAGGGGTATCTTGCACTAAAGATGAGTGCAACAAATAGGGTTAACACGGGGGTCGAAAAGCCAATGCGACTAATCGATAAACACACACAAGTGAACACATATAGGCTATTTTGGGTGAAAACCTAAAACATTTACTTTTTTCAAATTGCCTTTTCCAAATGCACCAAGCTAACTTGATACACTACTCGTCTATGGTCTTGAAGTGATGTAAAAGCCAAGTTCTAAAGTTTACAATACTACCGGCACACTCAATTTATGGTAAATTTGGGTAAAATAGGGGAAACGGAAAGGCTAAATCTCACCAATGGTAATAAGGGTTAATGTGTGCTCGACTTTTATGCGATTCTAGTTTGGTTAAAAATATGACAAAAAATTTCAAATAAGCTTAAATTTTTTTAAAACCAACTAGAAATTTAGGGCAAGTAAGCTAAGTAATCATACACTTCATTTCTATTCCTATCCCCCCACTTGAAGTGTACAAAGTCCCATTTGTACGAAAAAAAGGAAAAATAAAATAGAAATGAAAAATAATCAAGAAAGAAAGAAACTCCCCTCTCGAATGGTTGCTCAAGATGTCATACTAAAGGTTGAAGGTGGGTCATGGGTTGGGTAATGTTTGTTGAATCAGGGGTTGGCCTTAACTAGTTGTGTTGCTTCCAAAATTCCCTACTCCAGCAGTGGTTACGGCGTAACTATATCATAAGGTTACGCCGTAACTGTGTCACAGAACAAAAACTTGCACAGCATACCAGGAAAATTTTGTACCCAACGGGTACAATTAATGATAGAAAAGGCAAACATCCTAATAGTTAAGTTATTACAGACTTGAGTTTCAAATAGTTTTAAAATTGTTTCAGATTGTTTCATCAAATGGGGAAATCACTCGTCCCCGGGTAGATCATGATCCATAGAGTGGAATTGAGAAGGATCAAAAGGAGTGCTTGCGGCGCTTCCAGGAGTGGCGCCGGGATTCATGAAGGCCACTCCTCTTTGGACTCCGACATCGGGAATGTTAGGCTGGTACACGTACTCAGGACCTTCCCACCTAGGGTGGCTCAAATGCATGTGCTGAAGCATCTGGCTAGTCTGATCTGCACTCCAATGAAAGAAATCCTGCTGGAGCTGCTGCACCTGATCCAATGTACCTGAAAAACCCTCAAATTGGTTACTAAGACCAAAAAGACCCTCTCCAAGGCTTTCAATTTCCTCGTTGAAGTGGGATGACATTTCCTCGAGCCTCTCATCAATAATTTGCAATATATCCCCAACATTGACATGTGCCCTTCTACGTCCTATGGGCACCTGCTCCTCGGCTTCACCACCTGCACCACCAGCTGCATCACCAGCTGCACCACTAGCTTCCCCTTCTTCCCTTCTTCCCTTCTAGGGGTCATCCCAGCTAGGTGAATCGCACCATAAACATCCTGGATGCAAATTCCTAACTCCATTAGTTTAGGCAGGCCAATCAAAATAGTATCCCTACCAATGGTTACTCGGGCCAAAGCTTCATCAGTCATAAGATCAAAACTCCTAGCCAATCTCCCGATCAAATGTGCCCCTTGCAAAGGACTCCTACCAAAAAACCCCTTAGCACCTACAGCCATAAACCTAGCCAAATAATAAGGAACATCAATGTTGTTCCCTTCTTCCATTCTCTGCATCAGATAAAGGTCTTCCATAGTCATCTTCTCTTTGGCTGAGTGCCTTGCCCGAATCGAGTAAGCAAGAAGGCGGTGCACAAGTCGACGAATGGGGCTCCTCACCATGGTATATGATGGAGGGCTACTCGGATTATACCCCCTTGTGACAGCAATCTGGTCAAAATAAGCGGCAAGGTCTTGACTCTCATCCCTTCTTCTCCAACATGTGTTATAGAACCGCTTAAAAGCCTCAGTCTCCATTTCCGCCTCAGTGTACAAACCCACACGCATAGTAAACTCCCTAAGAGTCAATCTCCTCCAGATGCCTCCAAGCTGGAAAAACATAGAATCCTCTTCATCAACATCAACGTCAGTTTTAAACTCCACACTAGCAAGGAATTCACGAACGTATTCAGGAATGACCGGTTCCCTGATCCTAAACAACCTCAACCAAGCAATACATGTGAAATCCCAGTCAGTAGATGTGAACTTGATCTTGCAAAACTTCCTCAATCTCCTACTAGCTCTTCCACTTCCCAAAGTACCGAATGTCTCAAAGTTAAGAGCCTCGGGTTGACTGATATATTTTGCCATTAATTTCTCATATTCCTCCACACACAGTTGCCTAATACCAGCATTGGGGTGTGCTAAAAATCTAGGCCAGTCTGCGGGATTGTTTGCACCTGAAAATAAGATAAGAAACAGTAAGTGAAGATCTTACTGAAGTCACGTTACGGCGTAACTAAAGATAATAATTACACCGTAATAAGAAAATTTCAATAGTTACGGCATAGCTATGACAAACTGCTACGCCGTGATTGTAGATAAAGGTTACGGCGTAACCAAATCCAAAGTTACGCCGTAACTTCAACACCTCAGATAAATCAATTACGCAATAGATTACGCCGGAACCACCAATTTTTATCAAGGGTGAAAAAGTTTAGATATATTTTTAACCTACTAGTGCTGAGGGATCGTGCCTAACCCACCAAGTTAGCGCTTGACCTAAAACCTTATTTTAATAACCCCAAAACATTCAAATCAACCCGTAGAACAAGGACACGAATCAAAATAACACGGGGGAAATATCAAAACAATCAATTAACCATTCCAACATCAAAAATTAATTCGAATGGGCAAGAACCCTAAAATATTAAAATTAGACCCTAATTGAAATAATCAAAAGAACTAAATCAAAAAGAGTGAAAATAGGTCTTACCAGCCATGAAGATGGATTAGATGAAGTGATATCAATGAAAAATTTTTAGAGAGAAAATTTTTACTGTTTGTGAGGGCGGTGAATTTGTGTGTAAAACCTAATTTCTATTCAGGAAGGTTTTTATACCGCTACAATAGTTACGGCGTAATTAGTTAAATTAATTACGCCGTAATTAAATTAGATAAGGTGTGAAAGGGTTACGTCGTAATCCTATTAATGATTACGCCATAATTAATATTTTAGTCGAAGGTCATATTTATTATTATTTTTATTATACATCTGATTCTACGTCGTAACTTATGAGGGAGGTTACGTCATAACTAATAAGTCAAAAAGACTTAATTTTTGTTAAATTGTAGTAAGGTTACGTCGTAACTAGATGAAATAGTTACGCCGTAACTAATAGCGTCCGAATACTTAATTATATAATTTTGCAATAGGAGAGATTAAAAACGTACCTTGTGGGAATGCTCAAATCTCTTAATGAGGTGAAAATAGGATACCTTAGATCTTTACATTAACTGCTCCCCGGCAGCGGCGCCAAAAAGCTGATGTGCTATTTCATCCTGCTTTTAATATTTATAAAACTTGAATAACTTAGGATAAACACATACTAACAGGCAGAGTACCCGATCAGATGTAGTAAAGCCTTAGGTAAATCCGAGTATCGTCCCAAGAGAGCTGTGACCTTGAAAAGAACTAAGTTGATTAGATAAAACATAGGTAATATATGGTAGACAAAACAGATGTATTTGATAGGTGCGTAATTATTCTACTTACACAAACACCAGAAATTTAGGTAAAGAGAAGGATAAATGAAGCTTAATAAAGAAAACAAATATGAATTAAATCCTTATACTAAGATTCAATATAGTGGTTAATTATCAGCAGACTCCTTTAGTCGATTCGTCATGGCCTATGGTTCTTAGGTTCCTCACCAAGATGAGCAGGTCACCCGGGATCATTCGGCAACCTAATAGCAGTCATTAAGCACCATATCTACTAGATCTAGACGGTGGGAACCCGACCGTTAGGAACTTAGATTCCCCCTAACCTCTTAAGTGCCTCTACTTGATAAGTGATCCTTTGGTCGATTCGCACACGAAGAGTGGTCGTACTATGGCCAATTCCTCTCATACTTCGCTATCTATTAGACTGGGGTCAGTTGGTCATATCTCCCAGCCCTTTAGATACTACCAAGCTTATAACACTACTAAGGCTAGCGATCTATGAAAAGACTAGCAAATGTCTATAAAGAATTATAGAGAATAACAACAACATAAATGCAAGCTTTAATTAATAGCATGAATTCATAATATAAGATCTAGAAAAATATAAAAAGAATCCAAACTCGAATACAAAGGAAATCGTAAGCAAGAACTTCGTTATTCATGCTCCTAAACCATGCTTCTTCTTCTGTGTTCTGATCTCCCCAAACCCTAGAAGGTTTGGGAAAGCAGAGATGCATAATACTGATGAAATCGTCGATTATTTATAGGCTTCAAAATAGTTACGGCGTAACCTATTAGGTAGTTACGCCGTAACTTTCTTCAATCTTCAGTGCTTATCCATTTGCTACGGCGTAACTTTGTTCGGTGTTACGCCGTAGTTACTAAATTTGTAACACCCCAACCCGACACGGGTCAAAATGTCACATTATGGCGTCATACAAAGCATAATTACGCAAGCGGAAGACTTATTATAAATAAAATAAAGTCAAGAATAACATGACTTCCAAAAGCTGTCATAATCCATAAGTCTAAACAAAAAGAAGCTGAAATGAACCGAAATGAAATATCCGAAACATAAGTCTAATCATAAATCCGAAACAAATGAGATGACTAAACAAGGTAGGTCTTCTATCTCCTACTCTCTCACTCATGCCCATCGCCCCGCTTATTACCTGCCGCATGGAAAAGAAAACGCGGCTGAGCTTAAAAAGCCCAGTGAACAGATATATAATAACAATCAGTAGAGTAAACAAAGCCTAAATACTAATCTGAATACAAAGCCTATAAAGTAAAGCCAAGTAAAGTCGAAGAAAAACAAATCTGAATACCTAATACTGTCGAAAACCTTCAGTACAATAAGAACTGAAATAAAATAAATATTATTCAGAAGGCGAACGCATTAATACGAAACATACTGCGGTATTACACTGTAAAACTGGGCACAGCCCAACCCCACAATGTTTAAATCATTGATGCCGCATTGTGGCTTGTTTCAATGCGGCATCGTTTACCTATTCGTGACTTCTAACTTCTTTCAATGCCGCATTGATGGATTATCCAATGCGGCATTGATAAAACTTCGGATATTTATTAGCTGCTAAAGTAGTCATAATACGTAGAGACGAAAGGGTTTGGAAGATCCCAAACCCCTCTAGTCTTGTGTCTTCTTCTTCGTACCAAATCCTCGTACTTATTGCTTCAAGAACGAATGCTAAAGGAAACATAAGCTCAAACCTAAGAAAAATATAAAAAGATCTAGAATATAATACTTAAGTACGATAATTAATTTCG
>BPTQ01000006.1:78124013-78317663 GCA_019973895.1 Chrysanthemum seticuspe | reverse complement strand
AAGAACCTTAATGAACGGAATTGTTTTGGTTCTCATGACCCGATCCTGACGCTCCAAAATAGCCTCAGGCTCTTCAACACAAGATAAATCCTCCCGGATTTGATTTAACGGATAAGAAACAATGTGGAGCGGATGGTAGTTGTATCCCCTCAGGAGAGATACATGAAACACATTATGCACATGAGAAAGCTGCGGAGGCAATGCCAAAAGATATGAGACTTCACCAACGCGGTCTAAAATCTCAAACGGACCGATAAAACGCGGACTCAGTTTCCCTTTAAGACCAAAACGCTTAACACCACGAAACGGAGAAACCTTCAAAAATACACGATCTCCCGGACTAAATTCCAAGGCACGACGATGACGATCAGCATAACTTTTCTGTCGAGCCCTAGCTTCCTTGAGCTTCTCTCTAGCAACAGCGACTTTCTCATTAGTCACTTCAATCAATTCGGGACCCTCAATTAATCTTTCTCCAACCTCATTCCAGCAGATAGGTGCCCTACATTTCCGTCCATACAAGAGTTCAAACGGAGCCCTCCTGATACTAGCATGCCAACTATTGTTGTAAGCAAACTCCACCAAACATAAATACTCATCCCAATGTCCCGTCCACTCTAGTGCACAGGACCTCAACATGTCCTCTAAAGTCTGAATCGTGCGCTCCGACTGCCCGTCGGTCTGAGGGTGGAATGCCGTACTGAAATTAAGTCGAGTACCCCAAGCCTTATGCAAACTCTTCCAGAAACGTGAGGTAAAACGCGGATCTCGATCGGATATAATAGCGGTCGGAGTGCCATGAAGACGAACAATCTCCTGCTGAAAAATCTGTGCTAACTTACTAACCGAATAATCTTTCCTGATAGGTAGAAAGTGAGCGGATTTGGTTAAACGATCGACAACAACCCAAATAGTATCATGCTTCTTCAGAGTACGAGGTAAACCCGTTACAAAATCCATAGAGATCTTATCCCACTTCCATGTAGGAATATCCAAAGGCTGTAGGAGCCCACTAGCACGTTGATGTTCAATCTTAACCTGCTGACAAGTCAAACACTTAGCTACAAATGTCGCCACATCTTGCTTCATGCCGTTCCACCAGAAATGTTGCCTCAAATCTCTGTACATCTTGGTAGAACCCGGATGAATAGTGAAAGGAGAACTGTGTGCTTCGGACAACACAGCTTCTCGAATAGAAGGATCATCAGGAACACACAAACGATCACCATGCCACACAATCCCGTTGTCATCAACACGAAACTCCGTCTGTTTACCTTGCTCCAATTTCTGCATAATAGCCCACAACTCACCATCGTCTTTCTGCGCTTCTTTAATCCGCAACATAAGGTTAGACTCAACCTTCAAACTAGCCCAGTAACCATCATATCCCCGAACACATAACTCCACTTCCATCAGTTCTAAGTCGTTGAGTATCCTAGGCTCGATCTCAAGACTAGCAATTATTCCCGACTTCCTACTCAGAGCATCTGCTACAACATTGGCTTTACCCGGATGGTACTGAATATTAGTGTCATAATCCTTCAGAAGTTCCAACCAACGCCTCTGCCTCATATTTAACTCTTTCTGGGTGAAAATGTATTTGAGGCTCTTATGGTCGGTAAAGATGTCACATGACTCACCATACAAATAATGTCTCCATATCTTGAGAGCGAAAACCACAGCTGCTAACTCCAAATCATGCGTAGGGTAATTTACTTCATAAGGTTTCAACTGCCTCGATGCATAAGCAATCACCTTCCCGTGTTGCATAAGAACGCAACCCAGGCCCTTCTTTGATGCATCACTATATATCTGATAGCCACCTGTACCAGATGGAAGAGTAAGAATAGGAGAAGAGACTAATCTCTTCTTCAACTCATCGAAACTTTCCTCCCGTTCGTCATCCCAAACAAATTTCTCACCCTTCCGCATAAGCTTGGTCAACGGCAAAGCTAATCGTGAGAATCCCTCTACAAACCTCCGATAATAACCCGCGAGACTCAAGAAACTCCGAACTTCAGTCACCGTCGTCGGTCTCGGCCATTTTGTGATAGCCTCCACCTTCGCCGGATCCATAGTGATACCATCAGCGGATACAATGTGACCCAGAAATGCTACTTGCCCCAACCAAAACTCACACTTCGAAAATTTTGCATACAGCTTCTTCTGACGCAGAATTCCTAATACGATACGAAGGTGTTCTTCATGCTCTTCCTTCGTCTTGGAATATATCAAAATGTCATCAATGAACACGATGACGAATTTATCAAGATACTCATGGAATACACGGTTCATCAGATCCATAAAGACAGCTGGTGCATTAGTCAAACCGAATGGCATCACAAGAAATTCATAATGACCATAACGAGTGCGAAAAGCTGTCTTAGGGACATCTTGATCCTTTACGCGCAACTGATGATAACCCGATCTCAAATCAATCTTAGAAAAGAATTTTGCCCCCTGGAGCTGATCGAATAAATCGTCGATACGCGGAAGCGGATAACGGTTTCTAACGGTAATACGGTTCAACTCCCGATAATCGATACACAATCTCATACTGCCATCCTTTTTCTTCACAAACAAAACCGGCGCACCCCACGGAGAAACACTGGGGCGGATAAAACCACACTCGAGAAGATCTTGCAATTGCTTCTTCAACTCTAACAACTCAACTGGTGCCATACGATATGGGGCCTTGGAAATGGGTTCGGCACCTGGAATCAAATCGATACAGAATTCGACTTCACGCTCGGGTGGTAAACCCGGAAGTTCCTCAGGAAACACATCAGGGAATTCACAAACAATTGGATGACTCTCGATACGAGGACCATCGACAGAAGTATCTTTGATTGAGGCCATAAATCCTTCACAACCATGTGAAAGTAACAAACGAGCTTTCATAGCGGAGATGATCTTAACAGACTTACCAGGCTGAGAACCCTGGTAAACGAATTCAGGAGCATATAGATTACCAAAAATAACACGCTTGGTATGACAATCGATAGTCGCCCGATGCTCGGACAACCAATCCATACCCAAGATAACGTCGAAATCATACATATCCAATGGGAGCAAATTAGCTGGACGGATTTTATCGTCAAAGCGGAGAGGACATTGCTGATACTCATGATTAATAATCACAGAATTCTTCATAGGAGTTGAAATGGAAAGAGCATAGTCTAATGGTGTTGCGGGAGTATTCATAAGTTTAGCAACCGAAAAAGATATTACCGAATGTGTAGCACCCGTATCAAATAAAGCATATAAAGCACGATCATATAAATAAAGAATGCCCGTAACGGTACCTGAAGCATTGGCAGCCTGATCACGAGTCAAAGAGAACACTCGACCTTTAGTCGCCGGCTGTCTGTCGTTATCATTCCCCTTGTTGTTGTTAGTACCACCATTCTTAGGACATTCCTTTGCCTTATGACCAGTCAGACCACAAGAATAGCAAGCCCCAATAGCCCGATAACAAGTCTGCCCCGGATGACGCTTCCCACAATCACCACAAGGAGGAGGCAAAGCACGATCCCCATAACCTCTCTGTCCAGAAAAACCCGAAGAACGGTTACCCTGATGACTACGATATTGCTGGTCACGCCCCGACCTGATGTTGTTGTTGTTGGTCGGCCTATCATAACCCCGTCTATCATAACCTCGATGCTCATTACCCCTGGTATCATTTCCCCGTTGGTTTCCCCCTTGAACCGGTCGTAAACGATCCCCGTCCCAGTTTCTCTTCACACCCTGCCTACCCCTCTCCTGTAAGATCTCGATGTTACGAGCATCGTTAGCCACCTGCGCAACATCAGTGTAATCTTTATTCACGATACCATCCAAAAGATCATCTCTGAGTGCCCACTTAAATGTCCAAGCCAAATCTTCCTGAGTCCCCGCCTTGGTCCCCAAGAATCCCGCCAACCGAAGAAATCTCTTCATGAAATCTGTACTGGACTCCTTCTCCCACTGATGAATAGAACGAAACTCCCTCTCATATTTCTCCTTCTCAGACTTCGGAAAGTACTGGAGGAAGAAAGCGTCACGAAACTCAGCCCAAGTCA
Source organism: Chrysanthemum seticuspe (assembly GCA_019973895.1). Taxonomy (NCBI): domain Eukaryota; kingdom Viridiplantae; phylum Streptophyta; class Magnoliopsida; order Asterales; family Asteraceae; genus Chrysanthemum; species Chrysanthemum seticuspe. The sequence continues at coordinate 78,313,599 of BPTQ01000006.1, read as the reverse complement.
AGGTTGCCACAAAAACATCACCACCCTTAGCCATTTTATATGCTTTCCACCAGCTGAGGGCATCCCCCTCGAACCTATAACTAGCCAAACGAGCCTTAAACTCGTCTTCACACCCAAGAACTTCAAATATCTTTTCAATGTGTGCGATCCAATTTTCCGCATCGACCGGAGTAGTCACGGAGCTGAATGATCGAGGTTTTTGCTTGCTAAACCTCTCCAACCAAGTACTAATGGTGACAGGCGGAGTACCGCCACCAGAACCACTAGCCGTGTTGCGCTGAATCTCTTCAGTAAGACGTCGAGTGAGTTCAGGAATGAGCGACTGAACCTCTCTAGAAACCGCAGCCTGAAAGTCAGGATCTGCGCCACCACCATTTCGCGTGTTCACCATCTGAATGATTAACAACGAATCAGCACGACAAAAGATTATAGGATCAAATATGGAAGGTAAGGATCATAACGAAATGAAAGAGCATCGCAAAAAGGAAGCCTAATGTCTACCCAATTCCTCACAGGTCAATCCTAAGGTTCAACAAGACGAAACCGAAGCTCTGATACCATAATTGTAACACCCCAACCCGACACGGGTCAAAATGTCACATTATGGCGTCATACAAAGCATAATTACGCAAGCGGAAGACTTATTATAAATAAAATAAAGTCAAGAATAACATGAATTCCAAAAGCTGTCATAATCCATAAGTCTAAACAAAAAGAAGCTGAAATGAACCGAAATGAAATATCCGAAACATAAGTCTAATCATAAATCCGAAACAAATGAGATGACTAAACAAGGTAGGTCTTCTATCTCCTACTCTCTCACTCATGCCCATCGCCCCGCTTATTACCTGCCGCATGGAAAAGAAAACGCGGCTGAGCTTAAAAAGCCCAGTGAACAGATATATAATAACAACAAAATATAATAGCATAAGCAAACGAAACGAAGTCATATGAATTAGCTGACAATATCATAGATAAATGAATCAATAAGAGATAAGAGGTCAAAGTCATACGGATCAGATAATCATAAGGAGTCAAAATGAATCATAAGGAATATTGCCACGAGCGCATAACCTAACGTCCAGCATGACACATGAAGGACACTACATACATACATAGCCGTCAATTCATAAGTGTACAAGGAGGGGAGACCTCACGAGTACCATAAATGCGAGAGGGGTGCAAGGCACGCACAGCCAAACGCCATAAATATATCATAATATCATAAGCCTAGGATGCATCCATACGCCCCCCACATAACATAAATTATATATGTACCCTGCTCAAGACAAGAATACACACATATCATAATGGCCAAGAGATCTCATAACATACATACATAAATGGGGACGCCGTGGACTAATCACACCGCCACAGATGGTGTCATGCCATTGGTGCCATCAATGACATGGTCATGGTACCTCCATAACTAGTTAGCTCGGGCAACATAAGAAACAAAGCATATGAAGCATAATCATAACGTATCATATCATATCATATCAAACTGAAGGGAGTCATAATCATAGTAAACGAATGTCATAGCGAATATAATCATATCAAAGGATCATATCGGAATCATATCAAAAGGATCATAGAAAAAGGGAATCATAGCAATGGAATATCATAAGTGAAACAAAGTCAATGATCGGAAAGTCATGAGAAACCCCTACTGAAAAGGGATAGAATATCTGTACCTCGAATCGTAAAGCAAATCACCAGAACACACAAAAGAGAACACAACAGCTAATCCCTCCTCCGCGGATCTACACGAATAATGGTCGATTATTATTTGGGCTCATGGTTATACATTTTTCATAATTAGGGTTCTTAACGAAATTTATTTCCATAATGGTCAAATTAGAGTTTTTTTAGACACTTAGTTAGGTTTAATAAATATCTTAGTTATAATTAGATTTTTAAGGCTTTTAAATGACAATTTAATAAAGTCTAGGGTCAATCATAATGATAATCAAAGTGTAGGGTTAAAAATGTTAACATATTATAGTTTAAGGATTTAATGAGTAAATAATTAAATGCATCATGCACATATTACATCATGCGTACAGATTTTAATTTCCTATACAAATTCATTACAAAGATAGCATTCAATCTCTACGTGATTATACTCATGCTCGCGGTTCATAATATTCACATTTACGACTAGTAAAACATGCAAACGGACTAACACCTTGCCCGTCTCCGCCGACCCCCTTTCAAAATACAAAACGACACACACAAAAATTCCGTGATCTCCCTCAAAGTTACCCCATGAGACATGTTATACAAATGCTATTCGACCATGAAATAAACATTACCAGAACTGATTTTCATATGCATGCATACATGTTAAGTTCCCATTCGACCCATGATCATAACTCAGATTCAAACATGCATATCAACCTTATGAATTTCACATGCAACATATCACATTCAATGAATCACAACGGTACACCCATGCATGCCATTTTCCCATTTAAATTACTATCCAACATTTTATATTCATAAAAGTCGTGGTTCAGTACTACATATATACGAACATTTATCCGATCATTCTTTAGTTTTAAGTTTATCACAACAGATCACAATAAGGCTTAGATGATCATGCGCATACAAAACACCTTGGTTTATACAGGTTCATTGCTTTCTTTTTCTTTTTTTTTTTTCTTTTATATATTTCATGTGACAACGGTTTCATTATTTAAGCATCGGGATTAGATGATTTGTTTGCTTATGATAATACATGGGTCAACTCATCTATAGCTTAGGAAGATTTCTAAAGTTACCTCTTGTCGATCAGGGAGAAAACGAGACTCAAAGAAAGCTATAACCCATGAATCAAACTCTTTCAAACCCACTATTACCCACGATCAGACCACCCTTAACCTGCTTCGCCCCTTCTGATTTCTTGAACAAAAAGAATTGTGCCGCCACTTATTTAGTTTTAGGTTTTAAGAATGTGAGAGGGAAGTGAGAATCGTTTCATAAATAAAAGGAGGAGGAGCGTTTCTCTTATGCCGTGATTTATGGAGTAAAAAAGATTCTCATGAAATCTTCTAATTAATGTGCATTTATCCTCATATAAAATGTGTACTCCATTATATGATTTGGTCCATTTCCTTTAACGTGTTATGATATTTTAGGATATAGGCTTGTTAGTCATTTTTAAGTTAAGGTTTAATGATTTAAAAAAAATAATAATTCATAACGTAAAGAATTCGATATAGGATAGGTCGTATCGATCGTCAAAAGTTTATTTGAATTTTTCGGTTGTTATAAAATTCCAGTGTAAGTCATAGTTACGGCGTATCTTAAGCTGAGACTACGCCGTAGTTTGGTTACGGCGTAACCTTATCTAAGGATTACACCGTAGTCATCAAAATCTTCAGTTGCGTCGTAACTGCGTTACATGGTTACGTCGTAATATGTCATGAAAATGTCCAATAGTAGCTTCCTTGCTTCCAATGCGTCCTGAAATGAAATATAAAGGAATAAGGAAGTTTTTACTAATAATATATTCAAAATGTGATGATAAAGGGGGAAATTAATGCATAAAAACTCAGGACTATTTGATGTTATCAATGTACAAGATAGATAGTTTTGGTTTGTTAGGTTCCCATTTATGTAACACAAGCATCAATATAAGAAGTATAGATGAAGAAGTGATCGGTTGAACAAACCAAAATAATATGCGTAAGAATATAATAAAGGATATGCGTAGATATTGAAATGAGATGAACAACCAACTCCTAAATGGGATTTTACAATACTATTTATAGGAGAGGGAGCTAGGGCAACACTCTTAGTCCCTTCCTTTCCTTATTAGGCTTGGGCCTAGGCTTATGGGCCTTCTACATAAGCCTTAGCATAATAACAAATATAAAGGCCTAAATAAGCTAACTATTACATATTAATTACTAACACTTGTAATCTAGTTTAGGAGTGATTCCAAAAATCTCCCCCTAAGTGTTGGTGATTAATGATTTGAGTGATAACGTTGTAGGTGCTGATGTAATAGTAGGTTTGACGTCTTCTGACATTCTTCTTTCTTGTGAGAAGAAGTGTCTTGATTCCAAAAATCTCCCCAGTGTAGGTATCTTGTTTACTTTGAAGTTTTTCAGCTTTGACGTCTTCATAATATTTGTTCTTTGATCTTTGTTCTATGTGGTGGTAGAGATAGTATGTTGTGGTTATCTGCATCAGGTCCGCTTCGTTGCTCCAGTGTCTCCACGTCTTTCTCCAACATGCTCACACACTCTTTAACGTTGGATTTCAGTGTTGATGTAGTTCTCTAAGTCTTTAAACTTTGTAGATTCTTAAGTTGATGAAAAATCATTTTGACTTTGTGTTGCTTTTGATCTTGTGAGAACTTCATATATGATGTGGTTGGTATGAGCATGTGGAGAATCAGCACGATCCTTTCCACCCGCAAGCATCCATAAGAAGAAAACATAAAACATGGGTTAGAAATAATCCAGCGCTTACAAGTTTGAACTTTGAGCGTGTTAACAACATAGTGTGAAAACACATCTCTAATTCTCACAAAGTCTGTTCCTGAACTGGAGTCCCACAAGTGAGATAATGCGATATACCGAAGTACATCTACAGTTCAGGTGAGTCGCTGAGGTATACCGAAGCATCACCCCACGACTGTAGACCGTTTGAGACACACTAAGCATAACCCACAAGGAGTTACCGAAGTGACCTGCTGTCAGGGCTGTTTGATGTTAACCTTGGCAGGAGTTTCCATTCAATCACTGAGGATCACAGGTGTGACCCCCTCATAAATGTTCTTGACAGATTGCTAAGATCTGTGTAGGACTCTAGAATTGAATCACTTGCGTCCTTATTGTTGAACGTCAAGTGATGAAATGTCAAGTGTACCTAAGAGATCTTTTGATGAATCTCGTGGCTCTAGACTCAATAGTGCGCTTTGGTTTTCCTGAGCGGAGACTAGGGAAAGGGTCTCCTTGCTTCAATACCAGCAATCTCTAAGAGAAAGCCGATAGTTTACCTAGGGTTCCCTGTGAGAATGAAACAAGCTTCTGTTGAGAGAAACTTGAGTGGCAAATAAGGTTTAGTGCATGTGTCACTGGGTCCAGGACGAATTTGATCTTCAATACCGGTGTCATCTAGTGACACCCAGTAGCATATGAATTGAACTCGGTGTCTGCCCTAAGTTGAATAATCTAGAGGGCTATTTCTTTTCACCCTTTTCTTTACTTTTCTTTTTAATTCTTCTGTTAGGATTTAGTAAATCCAGTTATTAAAGTGTCGGTCACCTCAAGTATATGTAATCATTAGAAAGCTCGTAGTCGTAGTTATTTAATGTTAGTTAGTATTTAGTTTAGTAACATCGTGGAGGACGGACGGGTCTTTACCCATTGTATGCCAGATCCACAGCCCGTAGGTGGCGTTTATGTAAGATACTATAAATACCCTCTACCTCCCAAGGTAGAGGGTTGGAGCTCATAATAATACTTTTACTTTCTCTCACTAACTTCCCTAAATCTCTAAACTTTCTCTCTCTAAAACCTAAAGTATACGCCCCTTGTGATCATGGTTTGATGTGTTTGTGAAATCCAATATGTTACAAATGGTTTCAAGAGCCATGGTTTGATCATCTCTCTTACATGTTCTTGGATTTCTAGTGGTTTTATATGGTTTTTGGGTTTGAAAAAGTTTAGTGGTATTTGCATCATTTGGATCATTTCTTCTGTTAAAGTTTGAATTTTGATTTTACTTTCGTGTTTAGAATCATTGTATGTGCTTGGGTTTTGATTTGGAAAGCTTGAATCACTGTGTTTGGGTTAATTTTGGATTAAAAATTGTTGTGTTTGAACTTTTCTAGCTACCGACTTGAGTCTCGGATGTGTGTTCTTTGTAGCGACTTGTAGTTATAGTATTCAACGACTTGTAGTTGTTGTGGGTAGCGACTTGTCTATTGAGACAAAGCGACATATAGTACAAAGTAGTGTCCGTACTGTTTAGTCTAGCGAGTTGTTCTTTAGCGACTTGCCCATTTAGCGAGTTGGTCTTTAGCGATTTGCCCACTTAGCAAGTTGTTCTTTAGCGACTTGTCTACTTAGCGAGTTGTTCTTTAGCGACTTGTCTACTTAGCGAGTTGTTACTTTAGCGACTTGTATCACAGCGACTTGTGCTTTTAGTGAGTTGTTACTTAGCGACTTGGTGACTTAGCTACTTGTCCTCAAGGTTTATAGCGACTTGGTTGATTATTGTTTATGATACGGTTTTCTCTTGATTTAGTAAAATCCCGTGAAAGAATCTATTTCCCGGTTTAATCATAGAGTTATAAAATCCCGTGAAATCTATAATCATGTCTACCAACGTGCCTACAATCATCTCTTCTGTAGCTGAGGACGTTCAAGCAACTGGATCAGATGCTCGTCCACCTATGCTTGACAGAACTGACTATGACTCATGGGCTCAACGAATTAGGTTGTATTTTTTGGGAAAGGAAAATGGGGTCAACATTCTCAAGTCAATTGATGAAGGACCTAATCAGATTGAGACTATAAGAGACACACTTGAAACTGCTGCAGATGGAACAGTGATCTTAGGTTTGGACATGCCAAAGACGTATGATGAGCTCAGTGATAAGGAGAAAAAGAGATATGATGCTGATATCAGGGCTTCAAACATTATACTTCAGGGTCTTCCAAAAGACATCTACAAGTTAATCAATCACAACACTGAAGCCAAAGCAGTTTGGGACAATGTCAAGATGCTTCTCTCTGGTTCTGAATTAACTAAAGAAGACAGAGAATCTCAACTGTATGATGACTTTTAGCACTTTAAGATGATACCAGGGGAAAGTGTCACTGAATATTATGTGAGGTTCCACAAGTTTGTGAATGACATGAGGAATATCAAAATGACTGCCAAATATTCAGCTAAACTCAAAGTTTGTGAACAACATGAATCCCGAATGGCACAAATTTGTCACTTCAGTCAAGTTAACTAAGGGTTTGAGGAACACTAACTATGAACAATTGTATGCATTCCTGCTTCAGAATGAGAGACATGCTATGTTTGAACGAATGATTCATGAACAGTTCAAATCTAAACAGGGAGAAGCAAGTTCGTCAAATGATTCAACAGCCTTTTACACCAATGTAGGAATTACCACCAAAGCTTCTCAAGTCATACCCACGGGTAATGGTAATTACAAGCTCATTCCTGATCCAGCATATAATCCTCTAGATTCAAACACACTCATGGAAAACTTCATCAATCAACTGTCTCTCATGGTTAGTCAAAATCTGAATTCCACTCCACACACCAACAATAACCTCATAACAACATCCAATCCACACAATCAAGCTACTGTCAGAGATGGTAAAGTGGTGGTGCAAAATGTGCAAGGAAGACGGTATGAACAAAGGATGATTGGATCAGGTTATGGTTATACTGGAGCAGGTGGAGGGTATGTGGCTAATCAGAATCGTGGAAGGAATGCCAATCAAGGACAAGTAAAGCCAATCAAGTGCTACAACTATGGTGGTGAGGGACATATTGCAAGGAACTGCACATCTCCAAAACGTCCACAGAATGCAGAATACTTCAGAGACAATATGCTGCTGGTGCAAGCTCAGGATAATGGAGCAGTTTTCGATGAAGAAGAGTTGTTGTTTCTTGCAGAGGGAAATACCAAAACCTATGATGCTGGTGTGGATGAGCAGCCAATTCAGGAAATAGGACACAATAATCAAAATGCTTTTCAAATTGCTGACTGTGATGCATTTGAGTCTGATGTCGATGATGAACCTACTGCCCAAACAATCTTTATAGCTAGCATTTCACCAATGGTCTCTCCAAAGGTCTCTTCACCACAACAGGCTGGTCCATCCAAAGAGTCAATCATTTTAGAGGTATTAAAACTATACGATGAAGTTGATGAGCAAAAGATACATAACGAAGTACAATCTCATGAAACTTATGAATCAGATATTGATAATGTAGATAATAGGAATATTGTCCCATATGATCAATATGTGATACAAAGTGAAAGTGAAATTGTACCAAGAGATGCATCTTCTGCAGTCAATAATGACTATGTCTTTGAAGAATACACTGCATGTGCCCGTGATGATTTTGTTATCTCTGAACTTAATGCCTATAAAGAGCAAGTTGCCATTTATGAACAACGTGCTAAGTTTGAGTTAACTACCCGTGAGCAGGAAATGGATGACCAAATGCGTACAATTATTAGAAAAAGTAATTTTAGGCAAGAAATATTAAAACAAGAGCTAGATTCCTTGAAAGAGAAGCTTTCAAAAACTGTTAATCGAAAGCAAGAACTCCGAGATAAAGTTAAAGTGCTTAAACAAGAATTTAATGCTAAGGAATCAAAACTTTTGAATGATTTTTTGAATCTAAAAACCTTGAAAAACAAGCTTGAAAATAAGTTGTACGTACAAAGGAATACCATTCAGACTGCTCACATGATCACTAAACATAGAGTTCTCAGCGATAAGCATAGCATTCCCCTAGTAAAGGAACCCAATCCTGAATATGGTAAAGCAGCTAGAGAAGCTCAGAAGGTAATATATGATGGTAATGAAATCCTTAAGCCTAGGCAGAAACCTAGTTGTGCTAAGTGCACTGAGGAAGATATGCAATTAGAAGAAGTCAATAGGGAGAAAATGGATAAGAAGCTAAAAGATCCTGAGTGTAAAAAGCAAAACATAACGTTAAAACCCCATGATTGCACAAAAGAAAATTGGATCTCCCTGAACATGTTTAAGCCTCAAACTCAATTAACCCCAGAACAAATTTTTTGGAAGAAAGATATGGATAACCAAAAAGCAAATGTACTTGCTGAAACAAACCCTCCCGTTAGGAAAGTACCTGCAGCTACTGTGTATCCTCCGAATACACCAATGCATTTAGTTCCTAGAACTATTTCCACTAATAGCAAGACCTTAATCAGCTTGTATGGTGTCTATCAATTATTAGTTGATTTTGAGAAGACATGTAAGAAGAGAATCACACCTACAGGGATAACTGAAGGGGAAAGGGGTTTTGAGCAAACTAAAGAGTGCTATTTAACTGAGGTCATGCCTTTCTTTAAACAATTAAAAGGTCAATTTGAGAGTCTTCAAAAAGGGATAGACGCAGATATTAAAGAAATGGAAAAGGAATTTGATGCAATGATAGTTGAGGTCAATGATTATGAACGGGAACTCAAATATAATGAAATTGAAAGGAAGAATCTGCATATCTTAAATGAGAACTTAGTATTGAGTTGTGTGGCTCAAGATGTGTTTTATACTGTTACTAAGCATTCTATTACTGCTTCTCAATTTCATGAATTAACTGTTGCTTTGAAAGTTTCCCATGATCGTGTCATTGAGCTTGAAAACAAAAACTCAAAACTAAATGAGAAAATTGATCAGGATGATCACGATAATTTGGTAAAACATCTTTCTAAGCTAGAAGTTGAACATTTTGATTTGCAACTAAAATATCAAATATCAAAGAAAATGTCAAAACCTCAAACATAAAGACATCCTCAAATGTTCCAGAGTTTGATGCACTTTTTGAAATAAACAAACATGACGAACAGATTCAAGCTCACTGTAACACGATCAGAAAGTTGAAAGCCCAAATTTCACAATTAAAGGGTGAAAAGAACAATGTGACTGGCTCCCAAATGCCTCCTCCTTTAGATTCTCAGTGTTCTCAAACTTTTCATCTTCAAAACTTGGTTAATGTTTTACAAAAGGAAAATGAGAGTTTTCTAGAAGAAAATGAAAAAGTTAAATGACACTTTAAAGAGTTATATGATTCAATGAAAGTCACTCGTGGCAAGAACAACGAAAAAATAACGTCTTTACAAAAGGAAATTGAGAATCTGAAGAGTCAGGTAAAAGGGAAAATGCCACTTGTCTTTAATGAGAATGCTGCATCAAATTCATCTGTAGACTCTAAATATACTGTGACTGTTAAATAAATTCCTCCTCATCTTTGAAATAACGAACTTGTGTTTCATAACTATTTTACTCACCTTAAGGATAGTCTAGAATGTCTCCGTGAGATTGTAGAAGAGGATTTCATAAATAAGCCACTTGATAGTGAAATTAGGTTTGCTTGCATTCAAGCCAAACGATCTCAGGAGCTGTTAGAATGTTTAAGAGCAACATGTCATAAATCCTTATGTGAGAAAGATAAAGTTGTGATGCCTTGTTTTATGCCTAGTGCCAAATATGCAACCCATTCTATGCCCAGTGTTAAGAAAGTGAACTCTAAAGTGCCTTCAAGTAGTTCAGATCCTAGCACTTCTAGTTCAGGAATGCAAAAGGTAGCCCAACCAACTAATGTTCCCATAATTCCCTCTACAGGAGTAATCAGTGACACAAAAGCAAGTGGGTCAAAGCCTCCAGGCAATACAAAGCAAGATAGGACCTCGCAAGCTAAGAATGTGCAAAGAGAGTAGAAGACCACCCTAGGAACATTAAGTTTGAGTTGAATAAAATGAATCGTGTTGATTCTAGTATTACTTATAAGCGTACTGTAATTAATTTGAATTATGCTACTATCTGCAAAACATGTAATGATGATTGCTTGGTTTCTGTTACTAATCATGTGTGTGGCATGAATGATTTGATTAATTCTGTTAAACATCCAGTTAAAATCGTTAATGCCAACAATCATGTTAAGAAGGCTAGAAAGCAATGGTGGAAGAAGGTTAGAAAATATTGGAAACCCACAGGAATTTTTTTTAGTAATGTAGGTTATCAGTGGATACCTACTGGCCGCAAGCTTAGTCTTAATGAGTTGTGCCCTAAATTATCTAAGTCAATGCCCATTAGAAAATGGATGCCCACTGGTAGAACTATTCCTTTAAGAAGTGAACATACTTTGAATAGGTCAAATACGGACACTAGCACTGCATCTATCCCTGATGATTCCATTGTTCCTACTTCCGATGTGGGTGTTCCAATCACTGTTACTAACCAAATGGAACCCATTCTTGCATGGGGATCCCAATTATCCAGTTATCCATTCTTGTATGTGTTCAACTGCAGATCGTTCAAATCGTTCTGTGGTACCTGGACTCAGGCTGTTCCAAGCATATGACTAGAGATCGCTCGCGGCTTGTGAACTTCGTGAGTAAATTCATCGGGACTGTTAGATTTGGGAACGACCATTTTGGTGCCATTATGGGTTATGGAGACTATGTTGTTGGTGATAGTGTAATCTCCAAGGTATATTATGTAGAAGGTCTTGGTCATAATCTGTTTTTTGTTGGTCAATTCTGTGATTCCGATTTAGAGGTGGCTTTTAGAAAACATACTTGTTTCGTTAGAGAACTTGATGGTGTGGAACTTTTAAGAGGAACACGGGGTTCAAATCTATACACCATCTCTATCGAAGACATGATGAAGTCTTCTCCAATCTGCTTGTTGTCAAAGGCTTCGAAAACAAAGTCATGGTTATGGCATCGTCGTCTCAATCACTTGAACTTCGGCACCATTAATGATCTTTCCAGAAAGGACCTTGTAAGAGGCTTACCTAGATTAAAATACGAAAAAGATCATCTTTGTTCAGCATGCCAATTGGGAAAAAGCATGAAATATGCCCACAAACCCAAACCTGCAAACTCAGTTATGGAAGTTCTTCATACCCTTCATATGGATTTGTGTGGACGAATGAGAGTGCAAACGATAAATGGGAAGAAATATATTTTAGTCCTGGTTGATGACTACTCTCGATTTACTTGGGTAAAGTTTCTGAGGACAAAGGATGAAACTGCAGATGTCATCATCAAACTTATCAAGCAGCTTCAGGTTCGACTTAACAAGACTGTTAGAATTATTCGAACAGACAATGGCACTGAGTTTGTTAACAAAGACCTAAGTCAATTTTATGAAAGCATTGGAATCGGTCATCAAAGAAGTGTTCCACGCACTCCTCAACAGAATGGTGTAGTTGAAAGACGAAATCGGACCCTTGTTGAAGCTGCAAGAACAATGCTAATTTATTCAAAGGTTCCAATGTTTCTTTAGGCTGAAGCCATTACCACTGCTTGCTACACCCAAAATCGTTCCCTCATACATACATCTCATGGAAAAACTCCATACAAACTTGTCCATAAACGAAAACCTGATATCTCCTACCTTCGTGTGTTTGGTTCTTTGTGCTATTCAATGAATGACGGACAAGATTTCGGTAAATTAAGAGTTAAGGCAGACATAGAAGTTTTTGTGGGTTATGCACCAAACAGGAAAGGTTACCGAATCTACAACAAAAGAGCCCGGGATATCATGGAAACTATTCACGTCACGTTTGATGAGCTGTCCGGGCAAATGGCTCCAGGATAATCAAGTTCTGGACCCGCACCTCAACCTTCACTAAGTAGTCCAATTAGTTCTTCCCTTGTACAAAACCCCTCACCAATAATTCCATATGTACCTCCTTCTGAAAAAGATTTGAAGAAACTGTTTGATCCAATGTTTGATGAATATGATGAACCTATTGCTTATGATATGTCCAATCCATCAACAGAGGTTATAACTAACCAAGTCAACGTGGACAATCCTTCAGTATCTATTTCATTGAGTCAAGAAGCTCCTACAGCAGATCACTCATTCTCATCATAAGATCCTCTATCATCGAGTGTACATCATGGAAATGTTTCTGGCACCTATGATGGAGATAACTCCTTTGCTACTCCCGAAGATGCTCCCTTTGAGAACATATTTTCTCCTGAACCATCATCAGAACCATCTTCATCAGGAGAAAACGACTCTACTACTTCGGTTCCTCAACAACAACCACATGAACACCATAGAAAATGGACACATGATCATCCATTAAACAACATCATTGAAAATCTCTCTCGTCCAGTATCCACTCGTAAACAACTTGCAACTGATGCGTTATGGTGCTTTTTCAACTCCGTACTATCTAAGATCGAACCAAAAGACGTTAAAACTGCCATGAATGAAGATAGCTGGTTCAATGCCATGCAAGAAGAAATTCATGAGTTTGATCAACTAGATGTATGGGAATTAGTACCTACTCCTGACTGTGCTATGATCATTGCTCTAAAGTGGATCTTCAAAGTAAAATTTGATGAGCATGGCGATGTGTTAAAGAACAAGGCTTGATTAGTTGCAAAAGGATACCGTCAAGAGGAGGGTATTGACTTTGAAGAATCATTTGCTCCAGTTTCACGTATCGAGGTAATCAGAATCTTCCTGGCTAACGCTGCAAGCAAGAACATGGTAGTCTATCAGATGGATGTGAAGACGACGTTTTTTAACGGAGATCTTAAAGAAGTCATATACGTCAGCCAACCTGAAGGTTTTGTGAATCCTGAGCATCCTACTCATGTCTATCGCTTGAAGAAGGCCCTTTACGGTTTGAAGCAAGCTCCAAGGGCATGGTACAATACGCTATCAAGGTTTCTTCTATCTAATGTATTCATCAAAGGAGCAGTTGATCTGACATTGTTCACAAGAAAGTCAGGCAAACAATTAATTCACGTTCAAATCTATGTTGATGATATTATTTTTGCCTCGACTGACCCCAACGAATTTGATCGTTTTTCTAAGGAGATGGGCTCCAAATTTCAAATGTTAATGATGGGACAAATGTCATTTTTCTTGGGATTACAAATTTCACAAAGTCCCGAAGGCATTTTTATCAATCAATCTAAATATGCTAATGAAATTTTAAAGAAATTTGGATTTGATTCTTGTGACCCTGTTGACACTCCCATGGTGGAGCGTACTAAACTGGATGAGGACCACTCAGGGAACATGGTTGACTAGACCAAATATCGTAGTATGATTGAGTCCCTGATGTACCTTACTGCCAGTAGACCAGACATTTTGTTCACTGTATGCATGTGTGCTGGATACCAGGCTAAGCCTACCAAAAAGCACCTTGAACCGGTTAAACGGGTCTTTCGGTATCTCCAAGGAACCATCAATATTGGACTTTGGTACCTGAAGGACACCGGTATGTCACTAATAGCCTATGCAGATGCTGACCATGCAGGATGTCAAGACACACGTCAAAGTATGTCAGGAGGTGCCCAGTTTTTGGGTGATAAGCTTGTGAGCTGGTCTTCAAAGAAACAAATGAGTACTTCTATATCCTCTACAGAGGCTGAATACATAGTCATGTCATCTTGTTGTGCTCAAATCCTATGGATGAGATCCTAATTATCTGACTATGGCTTTGAATTCAACAAAATCCCTCTGTATTGTGATAAAAAAAGTGCCATTGCTCTCTCATGCAACAACGTTCAACATTCAAGAGCAAAGCATATCGACATTCGACATCATTTCATTAGGGAGCAAGTGGAGAACGGTGTGGTGGAACTGTATTTTATAAGGACTGAATACCAGTTAGCAGACATCTTCACCAAAGCTCTTCCTAGAGAACGTTTTGAGTTTATCCTCCCACGACTTGGTCTAAAGAGTCTACAACCGGAAACACTCAAACGTCTTCAAGAGGAAGACGAGGAGTAAAAGTTTTTCTTCATCCATCTCTTGTAAATATTTATTCAAAAAGCAAAATACAAAATTACAAAACCAACAAAAAGCAAATAGAAAAATATAAAACTTTCAAAAATCCATAAAAATTTGAAAAACTCAAAAAATTTCAAAAATATTGTCATTTTGTCATGTTTTTCTTGATTCGATAATATCTACGGTCTTTATGCTGTCATTCAAAGAGTGACACGGGTCTTTAGATGTTTTTCGAATGTACATAAATCGTTTAAAAAAATTGAGAGAAAGTAAAACAAAGGCTTATAGTCATTTCAGTCTATAACCCGTTTTTAAAGAAAGAACAGAGCCATACTTTATCTTATTTTTCAAATCTCATGCTCTGATTCTCCTAACAAATGTTGGTCACTAAAAAGACAAATGTTTCCCTCACAAATATTTTTCCTGCTATAAATTCTTCTGAAAAATATTTGTTATCTAAATGAAAACTAATAAAAATAACTCGGTCTCAATTTTTGAAAATCATCTGGACTTGACATTTGTCAAAATCTCTATCTCTCAATCAACAACTTATGTCATTGATTGAGGGGGAGAATGATTTCATTTAAATCAAAAGGTTATTTGTCATACAATTGGTTCAGACCAAGGTTTATGTCATGTTTTCATAAGATATTCAAGCATGTTTAATCGTTGGAGTTTAAAGTCTCAAATTTGATCCTTATCGGTTCAATGTTTTCACAAGCAAGTCACAATTCTCCTCAAAAGCTTTCAAAAATCAATTTAAATCTACAGAGATCACAAATCTCAAATGATTTGAAAATTGTGATCGGGGGAGAATTTGTGATTTAAATTGGATTTAAACTAATAATTCAATAAATGGTTTTATAAGTGTTTAGCAAGCTCTCCTCCCTTCATGTGCCAAGCGATTTCAAATTTTCCATGCACATGTTAAGGGGGAGCATCTATATCAAACTATGAAGGATTAAAACGTGATTGATTTGTTCCAAAGTGCAGTTTTTCCCTAATATGTGAAAAACACTTTCGAATCATGATGCACATATTGAGGGGGAGCAACTTTTTGAAAACCACATCTTTTCCAAAAATATCCTTAGCTAAGTATGAAACATACTAATATTGATCGGGAAAGTGATGTCGATATTTTTAGAAAATGTTAATTAATGAATTAAATTCTTCCTCTTGCCTCCATATGCTAAACAATTTCAAAATCATATGCACATGTTGAGGGGGAGCATTTCTAAAAGATCAAAACAATTAAGGTACAAAATGCTTTCATATTACATCACAAGTACCTTGATTGATTTTCAAATGGTTTTTCAATTGGTTCCAATGGCAGATGAACAATACCAAAAAGACCGACCAAATTTACTTTATGTATGGTGATATAAGGATGGTTGGGTTAGGTATTCGTTCCCACGATCCCGCCAGAGCTGGAGGGATCTAACCAGGGACAATCCACTAGATAGTGTAGAGTCCTTAGGTATGATGAAAAAAGGAGAAAAGTGAGATATGGGAAGAGTGCGGACTGAGATAAAGCTAGAACTGGAATAAACCCAACAAGGTTCTAGTTATGAAGTCTCAGTAAGCACTGAAGGGGTTGAAGAATGAAAAAGAAATGAATGTAAAAAGGGTGAAAATAAATAGCCTTCCATTATCTCAACCTTAGGGCAGAAACCGGATTCAATTCATATGCTACTGGTGTTTACCAAGGTAATACCGGTATTGAAGACAAGACGTCATGGACCCAGTGACGCACTGCACTACAACTTCCCAAGCTACTCAAGTTCCTCTTAAAAGGACTTGTTTCATTCTCACGGGGAATTTACATAATCTATCGACTTTCTATTAGAGTTTGTTGATATTGAAGAAGGAGACCCTTTCCCTAGTCTCGGGCATAGGAACCAAATGTGCACTATTGAGTCTAGAGCCACGAGATCATCTAATAAATCTCATTAGGACACTGTCAATGAAGACTCTCTATTTCACACAATGTGGAAAGAGAGATTATATCTTAAGAGTCCTACGCATTATTCTTGTGGTATTGCCAGAACATCTGAGTGATATGCAAACATATTCACAATGAAGATGGAAAGCCTTCTAGAGCCAACATCAAACAAGCTCTTGGTAGGTGGCATGTGAGATCTATCCAATAGATCAACCATGTGAGAACTGAACAGAAACAATGGGGCGATTCAAAATCATGAATCAATCCTGGTTCAGGTTATGGATTTACGGATACCTTTGAAAAACTGGTCGTTGTGCGTAAAATTCTTTTCTCTAGCACATCGACTGTGTATTAATATTTCAAAATAAAAGGTATTTTTGATTGATAATTGATTTTCCTTAAAACCTTCGTTGTATTGCAAAAACACTTTATTACGCAGTACACGATTGTTTTTCAAATCTCTTTTCATCAATCAGTGAATCACAAATTCGCTGGTTCACTCACTCCGTGTTGTCTTCTTTGAGACGTTCCAGTTTGAGAATGGCTAGAACAGCTGCGAAACCCTGTCAAGGAGATTCTTCGGAATTATACCTGATCACAGGCAGTACTTGTACTGATCAACGGGGAACCGTGGGCTGTGTACCTCTATTCAACGAAAGTGTTCAAAGACACTTTCGTGCGCTTTATTGCTAACTGTTGTATGCAGGTACACCCAACGTTTGCAGCTGATCAGAATGGAGAAGGTCAATCCATAGCCGCATGCTCACATAACACATTCATTTCTAAAGAAATCATGATAAGTGCATCAACGACTCTGATATTTTCACTCCATGCTTCTGCTATGCTGCTGCAAATATCATGAATCAACTAAAGCTTCCGCTACTCTGATGAGAAGATTTCATGATCCAAAATGTGAGCATGTCGGTCTAAAAGTCACAACATCACATAATGTCAACACTACAAAGGAAGAGTCAGAGATTTATGGTAGCTGATGATCTCAAAGCTGGCTCAAAACTCATTATCACGTGGATCACTTAAAGACCTCCACTTGGATTAACCAAACATGCAAAACATGAAGAATCAAAGACTACGAGCTACAGAGCAAAGAACTTTAACAAGAATCCAAGAATAATCTTAATATTATATCTGTTTGTATTCATTGTAATTTGAGGTGACCTCCCTAAGGGGGAGATTGTTAGGATTTAGTAAATCAAGTTATTAAAGTGTCGGTCACCTCAAGTATATGTAATCGTTAGAAGGCTCGTAGTCGTAGTTATTTAATGTTAGTTAGTATTTAGTTTAGTAACACCGTGGAGGACGGACGGGTCTTTACCCACTGTATGCCTGATCCACAGCCCATAGGTGGCGTTTATGTAAGATACTATAAATACCCTCTACCTCCCAAGGTAGAGGGTTGGAGCTTATAATAATACTTTTACTTTCTCTCACTAAGTTCCCTAAACCTCTAAACTTTCTCTCTCTAAAACCTAAAGTATACGCCCCTTGTGATCATGGTTTGATGTGTTTGTGAAATCCAATATGTTACATCTTCAACTCCTTCTTTCTCCCATTCTCATTTTCTCCTTTTTTATAATCATACCTAAGGACTTCTAATTCTAACTATTGGTGGTGTCCTTGGGTAGATCCCTCCGGCTCTGGCGGATCATAGGACGGTTATTCCTAACCTTAGTCACCTTATAACTCCATGACTACGCTATGTTGCCATAAAACCAATTTTTCATGAAAAATCTCTCAAAGTGGTTATGAATAAAAGCATTTGTACCACTGTGAGGGTTTGGAAGTTTGCAAAAATACTCCCCCTCCACACGTGCTTAAGTATTTTGACAGAAATCTGCACGGTGAGAGAAGGGCGTATACTTTTGAATTGATCAACTCTAGATAGACAATCCCCCACGAGACACGGTTACGTTGCATAGTTAAAGAGTTACATTGTCAGCTTTTAGGTGACAACTAGCTCTAATAACTACCTTGAAGGTGTGGACAAACCTCAAAAGGTTGTTAAACCCGTCAAAGTTCATGTCTATCAAGAGTTTCTCGAATGGTACATTCTACTAAGATAAGTCCTTTGCGAGACACGTTTACATTACTAGCGAACTAGCTTGAAATTATTACCCGTCCCGGACAAGTCTTTTCGAGTTACTAACATTTAAGGTCTCGTCAATTCATTGGTTAAGTCTTTAGCACGACGTTTCATTTGCAATTCACAACATATTTCTTATCACATAATTTTTCTCCCCCTCAAAAATGGCATATAAATGTTATTTTTGACGAAATTTGATATCGAATATGTCCATTTCGAGTTTTGCAGGAAGATTTCCACGAAGAACAATTTTGTGAACAAAGTTTTTATGCAAATACTCCCCCTCAAAAAGTGATATTAACTTTTGAGGTTTTGAAAATCATAAGGGGAAGTACTTGTTCTTTTGAGCAAAACTTTAAAAAATGAAAGTTTTGATTAGTTTTACTCAAAAGTAAAAAGCTTTCGCTCCTTTTATAGGATTGTGGCACTGAAGCGTACCACATGCTCCTTTCATGACAAGTACGGGTTGTACACTGTTATGTGTGCACAAGCCATTATCAGATATAGATCATGCATCCAAATAATGATAAGAGAAACAGATCAAGGGGTACCAGGGGTATAAGGTAAGCCAGCAATAACTCCAGGAATGCGTTATGGACGTTGGTAGCCTGTGAGAGATATGCTTGGACGACCACCAACGAAACTCTCCAATGTTCTGAACTGATCCCGCCTAAACAACCTTTCATCAATCCGCTTGATGATCTTCTTAACATCCCTTCTATCCCTCGAATTCCATCTCTTCGGCGACCCTATGCCTTCATGTATCTCCTTTAACCGATAAGCTAAACCGTCCCTGACTTTCTTCAATGTGTGATCCCCAAACTTGTGTAGCTCTTTGCACGCTATGAAGCAATTTTGGTGTAGTTCACTTCTGTAGACTACCCCAAATGGTTTCTTGATTAAGGTGTACTGAGCAAGTTGGTTTATGTCGGGAAGGTCGAGCTGAGGTTTTGTGAGATTGACACGTTTCTGATAAGATTCCATGGCAAGTTGAATGTCTTCTACACGTTCTTGGATCACGATGCTTCTGATGAAGATTAGTAATGACTTGATGTACTCGCGTTGGATATTTGTAGAGAAATGTCGCATTCGTCCTTGTACCTTGGCGAGATACATATCTTCAATGTCATTTAGCGACAATCTTGGAAAATCCGCTTCACAGAAGTCATATTCCTCTTCGTCTTGTCGTTTGACCATAATTTTCTTGAGGAATGTGTAGTCCCATTTTGACGAAAGGGTAACATGTTGAATAGCAATGATCCATTTTTCACTGAACACTTCCTTCTTTGTCTTCAGAACCTGGCAGCTTTTGTAGTTGATTCTTCGACGTTCAGGCCAATGATGAATCCCATACAATGCATCGAGGTCATATTTTTCCACTTTATCAACAAACATGTGTGTGGCGTCTTCCTTGATGGCTATGTTGTTGGAGTATATGGCTGCCGGGAAAGGGAGTGTGAGTGATGTAGCATATTTCTTGGAGACATCGCTACCGTGTAGAAGAAACTCTAGGTCGTTGTTAAAGAAATAGCGGAATGGAATCTTGGGTTGATCCGGTCGGCCAATGGTAGGTAGAGGTTTGGTCCAGTCAGTGTAGTATGGAGCTTTGTCTGGTCTTGTGAAGTCAATGTTTGATTCAGGATTGAGCCAATCAATGTTGTTAGACATGGCTCGTGCAATGTTATCAAGATGATATTTGACTTCAATTGCACTTTCTGAGCTGTCTTTAAATAGTTGAAATGCATCATTCTTGATTCGCCGCAACTCTGCCTTAGTCATTTTCTTTACATTAAACGTTTCCTGAATAAGCTTCACATGCTCCATTGTTCGACCATCTACCATTTCTTGACCTTCTGGTAATGAGGGAGTAGCATCAACAAGTTTAGAAAACCAGTCATATTCTTCGGTTGTATCGTCATCTAACCATGAGACAACATCGGTCTTATTCTTCTTTTTCTTTGGCTTTGATGATGATTCTGGTTTCTTTGTTGTGTCAGAAGAGGTGGGTTGTTGTTGGGGCTCAGGGATCTCTTCATCGTCACCACCAGTGTATTCAAAATGATCATCGGTTTTCTCAGTTTGTGGTGGTAACTCAGAGTGGTGGTGGCATGGTGAATGATTCGCCAGCTTTCTTTGGACATTTTGGTGTCGAATCCTTGTCCTTATCATCGTCATCTCTTGGTCGTTTAGGTTGACCTGCTGACTCTTTGAATGAAGATTTGAGTTGATATTCTAGAAGGGCCTCAAAACATTTGGCTTTATGTGAAGCAAAGGTTGCAGACCGTTTAGACATTTGCATCACCAATGTCGAGATCAACTCAGCTTCAGAGAGATCAGGTGAGTTGGCCAGTGTATGTTTAACCAATGCGACGATATTAGGAGAAAGTTGTCTGGCGAACATATCCCTTGTCACTCCAGGAACAGTGTTGAGAAGGAACTTGTGTGTGACTTCTCTGGCTGTCTTTTGCATTTCCCCTTGGATATCTTTGTTAAGAAGCTGTTGAATTTGTTGTCTTTCTCCCAACATCTCGTTCATCACTTTCTGAAAGAGATTGATTCTGTCCGCAAGCTGATCCAGTTTCTTGTTGACCACATTCTTCTTCCCTGCTTGCTTGACAGCTTTAACAATCTTAGACTTAGCTTGTGATGCCCAAGTGTCGGTAGGTTTCTTTACTGATTTGGATGCTGATCTTGTGCTATCCTTTGATGTTGGTGGTGATGAATGAGAAGACGAGTCTGATGATGAGTCATGAGATGGCTCAGGGTCATTTTGTGGCTCAGAAGTTCGTTCTTGTGTATGTGCGGGACTGTCAAGAAGATAATCTTTAGCTTCTTTCTCAGTTTGTGCCTTTTCTTCAGCCTTAATACGAGCTTCTTCTTCAGTCTTAGCACGAGCTTCTTTTTCTGCTTTTTCTTTAGCCGCAGCACCTTCATCAGGAATTTTCTCAGACTTCTCCATTTCTGGTTCCTCAAAGTCATAGATGATAGAATCCTCAAGTTGCTTTTGTTGTTGTTCGTGGGTGGTGGTACCAGTTCCCTTATCGGGTTGATTAACTGCATCAGAAACTGGTGTAGTTAGTGCACCACCACTTGACCCTCCGGGGCCACGAGTTTGTTGTTGTTCGAACTCTTTAGCAACATGTTGGACTCTGAGGTTCTTGAGCTTCTTTCTGTAGTCTCTGTCTTCATCCAGTGGCTCTTCATCGGAACTCTCTTCTTCTTGCTCAAGCACTGGAGTTTTCCCTTTATCAACCTTGGGACTTGTAGGTTTGGCAATAGTTAGTGGGTCATCTGTGGCCGTTTCTGAGTAGATAACCTCTTCATCGGTGTCAGTCTCCTCTGAATCCTCGTCCATTAGTATCATCGGTTCTGGTTTGGGAATAGGGATAGCTTCAGTACGAGGAACTCTCTTCTAGAGTGTGTGAGTTTTCTTTGGGTACCTTCTCGTACTCTCAGTGCTCGCAATACTTCCAGCACTGCCTCTCCTGGTCTTTCTAACAGGTGTACCAGAAGACTTACCATCAATGAAACCTACTTTCCCTGCTTCAACTGCTACCAGATATCGTTTGTATGATTGAAGTCCTTTAATAGCATCAGTAAGAAGATAATCTGGTAACACTACACCCTGTTTCTTCGTAGTTGATTCCTTAAATCTTACCACATTGAGTGTGTCAAGTAGCACGGAGTGATGTTTGGGGTATTCAAGTCTTTGGGGAATATCTGGATTGGTTTCAAGAATCCTTTTGATCAACAATTTTGTGTATCTGACATAAGGGATCTTGAAGCCAGGCCTTTTCAGGTAAGTCATCATGTCATCCCAGATCAGAGCTGCAAATTCGATGTGTTTCATGTTGACCAGGGCCCAAAAGATTTGAAGTTCCATGAGCTTCGGATGCTCATAGCCACTGCCACGTCTGGAATCGGATTTAGCAATCATAATGTACAGTGTTCTCCATGGTTGAGGAATATTCTTGAGATCTACTGAGGAGTGTTTTGTGATAACTCCAGCAGCTTCATCATAGCCGATGTCGACCATGAATTGGAGAACGATCTCTTCCGTAGGAGTAGCAGAGAACTCAGTAGGCTCAATGGTTGGAAGAAGAAGAACAGCCCTTAAATCTGCAGGAGTGATGGTGACTTGTTTATGATTAAGCATCACCGTCACAGCACTTTGACCTTTGACCTTTTGTATCATGTGCCAGAATTGGTGAAGATAGATCTCCGGCACAGTGGCAGAATTTGTGAGTATGTTCTGGTATGGATGAGTCTTCAGGATATCTACCGCAATCTGACAAGAAGACTCAGAACATGTGAAGTTATCGAAATCGACTCTGATGTTGTTCTTTCTCATCTTCATTGTGTAACCGTCGGGGAAGATGTCTTCCATTGAGAGAACATTTGGTGCATCAACATTTTCCATTTGGACGTCCATATCGTGATCTGAAAGACATTTAGCCAAAAGAACCAACATATCGAAAGACATTATGTTAGTTAACAGTTGATTTTATTTGTCGAATTATTGAATATGTTATGTTAATGAATGTTACGAGTCCAACGTCACTTGTTTGTCCAATAGTCCATAGTAGTCGTGAAAAGTTTCGTGAGTTTGTTAATTTTGAATTTTCAAGTCCAAATTTTAACTTATTTTCACAACATATATACCATTTAAGCTTATTAGTGACATTTTGGTTTCGTGACATTTTGGTTTCGTGACGTTATGATTTGTTTGTTTACAAGTTTGTACGCGTAACAATTCACAATTTAGGCTAAAAAGTTAGGCTTAGGCGTAGGATTTTGCAAGCTTGTACGTAAACAGCATATCATACGCGTAGGCATAAGCTTATGCGTAGGATCATGACTTACGCATAAGAAATGTTACTAGAAGGAAAAGAGAACCTTAGGCATAAAGCTTACGCGTAAGCGTATATGGGAGCTTACGCGTAAGACTTACTCGTAAGAGTGAGCCTTATACGTAAAGCTTACTGTTTACGCATATCCTTCACAGGATACGCGTAGTCCCTTTGTAGAACCTTACGCGTAAAGGTTACGCGTAAGATTACTCTTACGTGTAACTTTCTACGCGTAAGATGATCCTTATGCGTAGAATTCCATGTTAACCTTGAATCTGAATTTTTCACGTGTAATAACCTGAAACAAATGCATCATAACTCATTCATTAACATATTATCCAATACTCTTTCAGTCTTATATGAAATCACTATAAACAACAGTTACGCGTAAGATTAGCTTACGCGTAGAACTAAAACCCTAGGTTTCAAATTCTACGAGTATGAAATCCAACCATAGGAAATGCACCAAACGATTTCAGGGATAACTTAGAGGGCTAGGGAGTTGTCTTAAACAAGTTTTAACATCAAAACCTTCATGAATCGAAAATACCCAATTCGTATGAACTTAAACCCTAATTCACAATTACTTGAGATTTATTGTTTCCTGGCATGATTCAAACATGGTTTTGGTCAATTAAACATGTAACAAGCATAACCTAACCATCTAATTGACCAGAAACACTCCCAAATGAAAACACCCAAATCTACGCCTGAACCCTACTTTTGAAAATTGATTAATATGAGTTTCTAGGTGGATTCAGTTGATGAAAATAGTTTTATAATGATTATATCAACATTGTAGCTCAGTAATTTCATCAATGTACACTCAAACTATGATTCATGTTTATACGCATATGCGTAAAACATGAAATCAATGCTAGGGTTAAATCTAGCCGTTGGATTTTCAAATAAATCAAAACCATTGTTTGTTTTAACACCAAGAATGATTACACACTTACAAATTTGAGATCAACAACACGGTTTTGAAGATTGAAGGATAGGCGTAGGATTTGGTAGATGAGATATTAAATGGTGTAATAAATGATATGAAAAGTTGGTGAAGGGTTTTGTTTAAAAATAGTTTGAGCTTTTGACAACATTGGTCCCTCTACCTTAACCATTTTCATCCAACGCCCATAACTTCCATTTTGGTTACTAAAAACATGATATTTGGAAAGAAACTTGACGACACACCCCTTTGACTTAAGGAATAATGAAATTTTATAAATTTGAGTCCGGGGAGTGACAATGAACCAGAAAATTGACCACCATTATCAAAGATACTACTGGTATTGATAATATGCAAGTACAAGGTTTTATGAGACAGGAAAATATTTACTTTCTCCCTCTCAACACGTAATCCAAAAAATACTGAATTTTTAAAGTGAAAAGTATTGACGGAAGATTTGTACTTGCTATGTTGAGAGAAATTTGGATAGAAGAATTTTTTGAGTTTTAAAAGTTTTATATTTTTTGTATTTTGTTTTTGAAAAATATTTACAAAAGAGGTTTTGGTGTTTGACTGGTGTTAAGATTGTTTTAAAAGTTCATCCAGTTCCTCTGGAGTCAAACACCTCATACCAATCTGGTGGACTAACTCATTAAACCTAGCAGGAGCTAAGGCTTTGGTGAGAAGGTCTTCCAGTTGGTATTCAGTACCCACAAAGTATAATTCAACAGTACCCTTTTCCACATGATCCTTGATGAAATGATATCGAAGATCAATGTGTTTTGATTTTGAATGTTGAACAGAGTTGCACGAGATCGCAATAGCACTTCGATTGTCGCAGTACATCGGGATTCTGTCAAATACGTAACCATAGTCTTTGAGTTGTGTTCTCATCCAAATGACTTGAGCACAACACGCTGACATGGCTACATATTCTGCTTCTGTGGAGGAAAACGATGTATAATCCTGCTTCTTCGATTGCCATGACACCAGTTTATCACCAAGAAATTGTAGAGCACCTAAAGTACTTTTTCGAGAATCTAAGCAACCTGCGTGATCAGCGTCTGAAAATGCGATTAGTTCAAAACCAGAATTCTTCAGATACCAGATCCCCAAGTTAATGGTTCCCTTGAGGTATCGGAGTATTCTTTTCGCCTTAGAGAGGTGTTTCTCAGTTGGTCTTGACTGATAACGGGAGCAAAGATATACTTAAAATACAATGTCAGGTCTACTGGCTGTTAGATACATGAGAGACCCAATGATACTTCGTTATTTGGTAGGGTCAACCAATTTCCCATTTAAATCAACATCCAGTCTGTGTTAGGATTTAGTAAATCCAGTTATTAAAGTGTCGGTCACCTCTAGTATATGTAATCGTTAAAAGCTCGTAGTCGTAGTTATTTAATGTTAATGAGTAGTTTGTTAAGTAACACCGTGGAGGACGGACGGGTCTTTACCCACTGTACGCCTGATCTACAGCCCGTAGGTGGTGATTTGTGTAAAACTATAAATACCCTCTACCTCCCAAGGTAGAGGGTTGGAGCTCATAATAACACTTTTACTTTCTCTCACTAAGTTCCCAAACCTCTAACTATTTCTCACTCTAAAACCTTATTGTGTACGCCTCTTATTGATCATGGTTTGATGTGTTTGTGAAATCCAATATGTTACAAATGGTATCAGAGCCATGGTTTGATCATCTCTCTTACATATCCTTGGATTTCTAGTGGTTTTATATGGTTTTTGGGTTTGAAAAAGTTTAGTGGTTTTTGCATCATTTGGATCATTTCTTGTGTTAAAGTTTGAATTTTGAGTGTACTTTTGTGTTTAGAATCATTGTAAGTGCTTGGGTTTTGATTTGGAAAGCTTGAATCACTGTGGTTGAGCTTGTTTTGGATTGAAAAGTATTGTTCTTAAAGTTTTCTACCTAGCGACTTGACTCTCGGAGTGATTTTCTTGGTAGCGACTTACTTTGTTAAATTCCAACGACTTGTAGTTAGAGGAGTAGCGACTTAAGCCTAGCGACTTGTCTATTTAGACAAGCCGACAAACAGTACAATGTAGTGGAGGTTCCACTTCGGCTAGCGACTTGGTTGGCGTAGCGACTTGTCTCTATTATTTCTAGCGACTTGTCATTATTGTTCTTAGCGAGTTGATTCTCAGTGACTTGGATACTTAGCGAGTTGCTCTTTAGCGACTTGTCTGCTTAGCGATTTGGTGCATTAGCGACTTGTGTTCAGCGACTTGGGTCTTAGCGACTTGTTCTTAGCAACTTGATTCACAGCGACTTGAGGTTTAGCGAGTTGCTACTTAGCGACTTGGTGACTTAGCGACTTGGTTCAAGGGTTATAGCGACTTGGTTAATATTTGTTTCTAATACGGTTTTCTCTTGATTTCGTAAA
The DNA here is from genome assembly GCA_019973895.1 of Chrysanthemum seticuspe. NCBI lineage: Eukaryota > Viridiplantae > Streptophyta > Magnoliopsida > Asterales > Asteraceae > Chrysanthemum > Chrysanthemum seticuspe. The sequence goes on along the minus strand of BPTQ01000006.1, from coordinate 78,286,851 downwards.
ATCCCGTGAAAGAATATATTTCCCGGTTTAATCATAGAGTTATAAAATCCCGTTAAATCTGTAAACATGTCTACCAAAGTGCCTACGATCATCTCTACTATAGCTGAGGACGTTCAAGCAGCTGGTTCAGACACTCGTCCACCCATGCTTGACAGAACTGACTATGACTCATGGGCTCAACGAATTAGGTTTTACTGTCTGGGAAAGAAAATGGAGTCAACATTCTCAAGTCAATTGATGAAGGACCTTATCAGATTGAGACTACAAGAGACATAATTGATACTGCTGCAGATGGAACAATGATCTTTGGATTGGACAGACCAAAGACGTATAATGAGCTCAGTGATAAGGAGAAAAAGAGATTAGATGCTGATATCAGGGCTTCAAACATTATACTTCAAGGTCTTCCAAAAGATATCTACAAGCTTATAAATCACAACACTGAAGCCAAGGCGGTTTGGGATAATGTCAAGATGCTTCTCTCGGGTTCTGAATTAACTAAGGAAGACAAAGAATCACAACTGTATGATGAATTTGAGCACTTTAAGATGAAACCAGAAGAAAGTGTCTATGAATATTACGTGAGATTCCACAAGCTTGTGAATGATATGAGGAATATCAAAATGACCATGCCAAATATTCAGCTGAACTCAAATTTTGTGAGCAACATGAATCCCGAATGGCACAAATTTGTCACCTCTGTGAAGCTAACCAAAGGATTGAAGAACACCAACTATGAGCAACTGTATGCCTTCCTTCTTCAGAATGAGAGACATGATATGTTTGAACGAAGGATTCTTGAACAGTTCAAATCTAAGCAGGGAGAAACTAGTTCATCAAATGACTCTACAGCCTTCTACACCAATGTTGGAATTACCACCAAAGCTTCTCAAGTCATACCCACGGGTAACGGTAATTACAAGCTCATCCCTGATCCAGCATATAAGCCTCCTGACTCAAACACACTCATGGAAAACTTCATCAATCAACTATCTCTCATGGTTAGTCAAAATATGAATTCCCTCCCACACACCAACAATAATCTCAGAACAGCATCCAATCCACACAATCAAGCTACTGTCAGATATGGTAAGGTTGTGGTGCAAAATGTGCAAGGAAGACGATATGAACAAGGGATGGTTGGAGCAGGTTATGGTAATGCTGGAATAGGTGGAGGATATGTGGCAAATCAGAATCGTAGAAGAAATGCCAATCAAGGGCAAGCAAAACCAGTCAAATGCTTCAACTGTGGTGGTGAGGGACATATTGCAAGGAACTGCACATCTCCAAAACGTCTACAGAATGCAGAATACTTCAGAGACAAGATGTTGCTTGTGCAAGCTCAGGATAATGGAGCAGTTTCGGATGAAGAAGAGTTGTTATTTCTTATAGAGGGGAATGCTAAGACATATGATGCAGATGTGGATGAGCAGCCAATTCAGGAAATGGGTCACAATCATCAAAATGCCTTTCAAGTTACCGATTGGGATGCATATGACTCTGATGTCGATAATGAACCTACTGCCCAGACAATCTTCATGGCTAGCATTTCTCCAATGGTCTCTCCAAAGGTCTCATCATCTAAGCAAGCTGGTCCATCCAAAGAATCAATCATCTCAGAGGTATTAAAATTATATGATGAAGTTGATGAGCAAAAGATACATTATAAAGTGCAATCACGTGAAACTTCTGAAACAGATATTGTTAATATGGGTAATAGTAATATTGACCCATATGATCAATATGTGATCCAAAGTAAAAGTGTGATTGAACCAAGTGATGCATCTTCTGCAGTCAATGATGACTATGTTTTTGATGAATTCACTCCATGTGCCCCTGATGATTATGTTATCTCTGAACTTAATGCCTATAAAGAACAAGTTGCCATTTATGAACAACGCGCTAAGTTTGAGTTAACCACTCGTGAGCAGGAAATGGATGACCAAATGCATACAATTATTAGAAAAAGTAGCTTTAGGGAAGAAATACTAAAACAAGAGCTAGATTCCTTAAAAGAAAAGCTTAATAAAACGGCTAAGCAAAAACAAGAACTTCAAGAAAATGTTAAAGTGCTTAAGCAGGAGTTTAATGCTAAGGAATCAAAACTTTTAAATGAATTTTCCAACCTAAAAACTTTGAAAAACAAACTTGAAAACAAATTGTACGTACAAGGAAACACCATTCACACTGCTCACATGATCACTAAGCATAGAGTTCTAAGTGACAAACATAGTTTTGCATTAGTTGATGAACCAAACCCTGAGGCTTGTAAGAAAGCTAGAGAAGCACAGAAGGTAATTTATGATGGCTGTGGAAAACTAGAAGCGGGGGTTGAATAGTTTTGCTGATTTTACGTTAGTTTTAAAAAAATTTAGATTCGTTAATATGTGAGATCTTATGGATGTAGAGAAAGTATAGATCTAATGATAAAGCATGTAAATAAAGTAAAGCGAAGGGAAAGAAAAGACACAACCGATGTATAGTGGTTCAGCTACAAGGACACCTTCCTTGCCCTACTCCACTCCCCGAGTCACCTACTCGAGAGTTCAAGCACTATGTCAACAAACTCCTTCACTTGGCGGAGAAGCCTTCACAACGTTGCTTACACTTTTTCCGGTACAAAGCTAAATACCGAGTCCGTAGCACGGTGGACCAAACCAACACGACTATTACACAACAAATATGTGAAATATCAAATACAAGATCTTCGCTACATAAATCTTGCGGAGTGACAAATCAATCAAGGACCCCTTGCTTGGATGACTTGTAGAATGCTCGTGATCTCGCCTTAGAGAAGGACCTATAGGAGGATCACAAATAGAAAGAAAGAAGAACAACTCTCTAGATCAAGTGATCTATATGTTAGAAGAGAATGAGAGTGTATGCGAGATTTAGTAAGAAGAGGGGTGAGTTAGAATGAAGAAATGGCTCTCTATTTATAGGCAAAAATCTTCACTGTTCCCCGGATCCCACGGATCCCTTCCACTTGGGATCCTTCTAGTGTAATCCTAGGGATCCGTAGAACGCTCCTCTTTGCCCATGGGTTTTTTGGTTATGGGTCATGGGTTATGGGTTGGTCCATGGGTTTTCTTTAGATTCAATGTATCTAAGTATACATTGAATCTAGTCTACTTGGGTATGGGTTAAGATCCATGGGTTATGGTCCATGGGTTATGGTTTTTACCTATCCTAATAAACTATTACAACAAATGCTTAATTACTACATTTTTGTATTTAAATGGCTATATGTAAATGCTTTACAAAAATAACATGTATCCTTATAATTATACTTAAGATAACATTATATTTGTTATCAACAAAACACAAAGAGATCGCAAAATATTAATAAACGTTTTTACAGTTTATTTGTATTAACAATCTCCCCCTTTTTGTTGATGACAAAACATAATGTTATGATGAGTAAAACTTAAGAATAGATGTAAGTTTTGAAAGCTCCTAAGTTTTACTTCTTCTCCCCCTTTTTGTCGAAACAAAAAGTTAACCCTTGGAAGAAATAAACATAAAAGTGTGGAAAAATTAGTCCACGTATCGCTAACTCCCCCTTGACGGTAGCTCCCCCTTGTTTGGGGCGTCAAGTGAAGAAAAAAAATAAAGATCCTACAAAAAGAAAGGTTAGTAATATGCTTAAATAATCTTGTGATTGCCGAGAATCAAGATTGGGAGCCAAGGTATGTAAACAAGGCCTTGTAATAAAACAACAAAGTGTAGTGGTTTTTATGCCACCTACAAGCATGTAAAAATAAGAACAAGACTTGTTCTTGAAAATGACTTCAAAAGAAAAAGTACTAAGGATAGAAAATAGTAGTAATGATTCCTTCCATGCTTGCATAAGGTTATGGATGGAGGTTTTGATGAGTGATGGTATTGATGCGATCAAGGATGAGGTTGAGTATGAAACGCATTTCTTCCCTAACTTCTATTGCGATTTCCCTAGTGGATTGGCAATGTTCACAATGTAAATGATGTGGGTAATGGGTGCGGAAGTTTTCCGGGTTGTTTTGATTTGAGTTATGCGGAAGATGTGGTGGAAAAATAGGAAAATATGGATCAATATCCGGAATGTTTGTAAATGGTGGTGGAAAAGAACCTAGATGTTCTTGTAATATGATGGGAGCTAATGGTGGTGATGTTTCAAGATCTTGAAAAATAGTATTTGGAGATGAGGGGGGTGTTGAAAAGACTATTTCTTTTTGTTTAGGTTGTTTAAATCTTGTTGGAGTCTTAAGGAGTTCCAAAAGAGTGACTTTAGGTGGTGATGAAGTTGGTGTACTTGTTGGTGATGAGGGAGGTGCTATAATGGAAGCATCTTGTGGTGAGTTAGTTGTTGAGGATGAACCATTTGAGGTTGGTTTTGCTAAACAACAAGATCGGACACTAATCCGTGCGGATATCCTAGAGTTTAATTGTGGTATTTTGGATGGTGGTAGCACAAAGGTTTGGGTATCATGAAGATGATTGTTTGTACTAGGTGATTCATCTAAAGGGTTTTTTGGATGACATGGTGTATTGTGGTTATGAGGATGAGATGGATTATGCAAGCATTTTGGGAGTTCTATATATAGAAAAACAAAGCATTGTAATGAATGCTTGACCCAAAATGTGGATTAAAATCTAATGATTAGATATGAATTCAAGGCATGTGATCATGAGAACACAAGCATTTAAAGAGCATACTCCCAAAAATGAAACAAATGTGGATTTTTCATCCAAAGTGAAAAAATAGAAGGTAAAAATAGCTTCTGTTTCACGGATCCCACGGATCCTTCTCTTGAGGGATCCGTCTAGCATGAAGGCTGGGATTTGTGGATCTGGTGATCCAGGCAGCACAAAATTTTCCTTTTGGAAACATTTTTGGCTAGTGTGTGCCTATATGCAAACTATTTGGAGTTGCGGTTTTCTCGACCTCTAAAAAGAAAAGGAAGATAACTAGAGGTAAAAAAAATCCTATTGAGATAACCTGAAAACACATATTTAATACTTAAGTACGTAATATTGTGTTATCAATGCTCCTAATTCGTTTTTGCTTAAATGAATGTACCCGAAAACACATATTAGTTATGTGTCCCCTTTAGCATTCAAAAGACATGAGATGCAATGAAAACGGGTTTTTACTTTGTATTAATAATGCAAAAAGCGATTTGTCCTAGACGTGAGAAATTGCTTTTGTGAAATTGATACGGGAAGGTATCATCCTTTTAGAAAACATTTTGAAAAGAGGTTTCTTTGAAAATGTGTATGTGTTTGAAAAAAAATAAGAAAGCTATAAATGGAAAACTTATCTTGGGTTTGTGAGTTGTGCGTGAAATAGAGATCCTAGACTCAGAAAGAAGAAGGCTAGTGTTTACATACCTTGTAGAGTCAAATAAGTTACGACGTTTGTTCCATTAGACCAAGACCAAGACGAAGTAGGTTGAATTGTTCCCGCTTCAACGGTTTGGTGAGGACGTCGGCTATGTTGTCTTCGGATGCTACCTTCTCAATAGAGATGTTCCGTTTTTGAACATTGTCTCTTAAGAAGTGATGACGAATCTCTATATGCTTTGTGCGAGAATGCAATACCAGATTCTTGCTTATGTCGATGGCACCTTTGTTGTCACATAGGATGGCTATGTCGCTTAGATGAATGTCGTAGTCAACTAATGCTTGTTTCATCCATAGTGCTTGTTGGCATGCTTTACCGGCGGAGACGTACTCGGCTTCGGTTGTTGATATTGCAAGTGTCGTTTGTTTCTTAGAAAACCAATATGTTAAACAACATCCCATGAAAGTACATACCCCACTTGTACTTTTTCTATCAACGTAATCACCTGCATGGTCAGAATCTGCATATACAATTGTTTCTACTCCCGTGCCCTTAGGATACCATAATCCTAATTGTGTTGTCCCCTTAATATATCTAAATATCCTTTTTACGGCTTCTAGGTGTGATGTTTTAGGGTCTTCTTGAAACCTAGCACATAAGCAAACACTAAACATGATATCTGGCCTACTTGCCGTGAGGTAGAGAAGACTATCTATCATGCCACAATATTTAGTATTATCTACGGATTCGCCGTCTTCATCTTTTGTGAGTTTGGTGTCGGATGACATTGGAGTTCTAATTGGTTTTGACTCTTCTAGATCGAATTTCTTTAACATCTCCTTGATGTATTTAGATTGATTGAAGAAGATACCATCTTCTACTTGTTTTATTTGTAGACCAAGAAAGAAACTAAGTTCTCCCATCATACTCATCTCGAACTCGTCATGCATGATTTTAGAGAAATCATCCCACATGTCTTGACAAGTGGATCCGAATATAATATCATCTACATATATTTGTACTATGATTATATGTGACTCTCTTTTCTTAGTAAAAAGTGTGTTGTCAACTAACCCCATGGTATAGTTTTGTTTAATTAGAAATGACTTGAGTCTATCATACCAAGCTTTTGGAGCTTGTTTAAGACCGTAAAGGGCTTTCTTTAATTTATACACATGTTTGGGTTTTTCAAAATCGATGAAGCCAGAAGGTTGAGCTACATATACTTCTTCATTAATGAAACCATTTAGAAAAGCGCTTTTGACATCCATTTGATAAAGCTTTAGATCATTAGCACAAGCATACGCAAGAAGGATTCTTATAGACTCTAATCTAGCCACGGGGGCGTAGGTCTCATCAAAGTCTATTCCCTCTTGTTGGTTATACCCTTGAGCAACGAGTCTAGCCTTGTTCCTAGACACTACTCCGTTTGCATCTAATTTGTTTTTATAAACCCATTTGGTTCCTATTATGGTTTGATTACTAGGTGGAGGGACAAGTGTCCAAACATCATTAGAAACAAATTGATTTAGTTCTTCTTGCATAGCCATTACCCAACTCTCATCTTTTATGGCTTCTTGTGTATTCTTAGGTTCTAAGGTTGAAACGAAACAAAACAAGTTATTTTGGTTTTGAACTTGAGACCTTAATGTTCGTTCGTTTAGCTTTCCTGTGACTTTATCTATGGGGTGATCTTTGGACTCTTTAATGTTTATTATTTCATCACTTAGAGGTTCTTCTTCTTCACTTATCTTTTTCTTTATTACTATAGCTTCACTTTCTATAATCTCGTCATCGACAAGAGGTGGAGAGGGTTTGGGTGGACTTTCATCAAATTTTATATTTAATGACTCTTCTACCTTCATTGTTTCTTTCTTTAATATGACGTAAGCTTTGCTATTTGGCGAGTAACCTAAAAAGATACCTTCGGTTGATTTAGGATCAAATTTTGTAAGGTAATCTTTAGTGTTAAGAATAAAACATTTACTACCAAAGACTCTAAAGTGATTTAACGTAGGCTTTTTGCCTCGAAGTAACTCATATGGAGTTTTTCCTAAGATTGGTCTAATTAAAACTCGATTGAGTATGTACGTTGAAGTATCAACGGCATTGCACCAAAACTTTTGAGGTACGGATTGCTCATTAAGCATGGTTCGACTCATTTCTTGTAGGGTTCTATTCTTTCTTTCTACTACCCCATTCGATTGTGGAGTGCGAGGAGCCGAGAAGTTGTGAGTAATACCATTAGCGTCACAAAAAGCTCCGAATTGCAATTCATTATCGAATTCCCTACCATGATCCGTCCTAATAGACACTATGGGACTTCCTAGTTGTCTTTGGATCTTTTTGCTTAATATTTCAAAACAATTAAAGGTTTCCGTTTTGTTCTTTAAGAATTTTGTCCATGTATACCTAGAGTAGTCATCCACTATGACCAAAGTATAGTAGTTGCCTACATAACTTTGGATAGCGGATGGACCAAATAAATCCATATGTAGTAATGCTAGACACCTAGTTGTAGACACCATGTTTTTAGCTTTATGACTAGAATGAGCTTGTTTTCCTACATTACAAGCATCACAAAAGTGATGTTCATATTTCAACTTAGGTAGATCTCTTACTAGATCTTTGGATGATAGCGATTGAAGAAGTCGCATGTTGGCATGACCCAATCTTCGATGCCATAAGGTCGAAGTATCATACATAGAGGTAAGGCATAGTTTGTCTTTAGGTTCATTACAGATTTTAATAACATAGACTCCATGTTTCCTAATTCCTTTTCCTATGGTTATGCCATTTTTTAATATCTTACTACCGGTTTCGGTAAAAAGTACATTACACTTTTTATCACATATTTGCCCTATACTTAAGAGGTTAAAGTTTAGGTTTTCTACGTGACACACATCGTTAATGGTTAGAGATTTGTTAGAAATCGTACCTTTACCGATGATTCTACTTTTGCTATTTCCAAACACCACATTACCTCCATTGAAGGATTCATATGTGGAGAATAGATCTCTATTGCCGGTCATGTGCCTCGTGCACCCGCTATCCTTGACCCATTCATCGGGGTCTAGGTCGACCTTTAAGCACACCTAAAACAATAATAAACTCAAAAGTTTGGTCCCCATTTGTTCATGGGTCCATTAGTGTTAAACATTCCATTCATGTTAGACATGTATGGATAAGGTGAGTATGCATTCCATGGAGTAAAGTTTTGAAAAGGGAAACCACTTTGCATATTTGGGTTCCATCCCATTTGATGATTACTTTTCGGGTAAACGTTATTAGGTCTCCTAAATGAATTAGGTTTTGAAAAAGATGGAACTTTGTTTCTTGCAAAAGTAAGATTATATTTTGGAGGTGGTTGTCTAGTCGTGACATGAGTTGGTTTCTTCCTATTAACTATAACAAACTCATTTCTAGATGAAGAAGCTACATTATTGCTACTGTTTGCTACAGCAGATCCACGGATCCCTGGCTGTACACTAGTCAGTTCCTTTATCAAGGGATCCGTGGGATCCGCCACAACAGTGGCTGGTTTTTCTAGTGCCTTAACAAATTTTGTTTCTTTACTTTCACTAGTTGATGGATCAAGTTGTTGAACACCTAAAACGTTTTGGTCTTTACCGGTTTTAACACCATCTAATATCGTATCTAAAGTGTTCGTACTCATTCTAGCAATTTTAGAATCCAGATGATCAACGAGTGTTTGAAGTTGAACGCAAAGTTCACATTCACCACTTGCTATTTTACCCTTTTCTAAACGTTTTAGTTTCGCTTTTAATTCTATGACTTCTTTATCTAAACGTTGGTTTTGACTCTTTAAAAGCTCGTTTTTGTTAACTAGTTTTAAGCTAATATTGCATAGTTTGTCATATTCATTTTGCAATGAGTCGTCATCAAGTGATGAACTACTATAGTATTCGTGACATACCTCGTCATTTGCCATGAGACAAATTTCTTCGTCCTCCTCGTCGCTCATTCCCCACGTGCCGCTCACGAACGCCTTTTGATCATCCCGTTTGGGACACTTACTAATAAAGTGGTTTGGGTCCCCACATTTAAAGCAAGTACGATCATCTTTTGGCTTCTCGTCCTCTTTGCTTTTCCGAAAGCCTTTCTTATCGTCATACGGTTGTTTGACGTATCTTCCCTTTCTTCTAAAGAACTTTTTAAAGTCCCTTACGGCCATAGCGTACTCCTCGTCGTCACTACTCGAAGAGGAGTTCTCTTCATCGCTCGAAGCCTTTTTGGCTTTAAGGGCAAGAGATTTATGTTTCTCTTTCACCTTTGAGGCTTCGGAGTCTTTAGCAAGGACAAGCTCGTAGACTTTTAGGTTGCCTATGAGTTCATCGAGGGTGAGGATTGTCAAATCTTTAGACTCTTCGATCGCCGTCACCTTGGATCTCCATTTTGATGGAAGTGCCCTTAGATATCTCCTAACATGGTTACGGCTAGAAAAAGATTCATCAAGTGCTTGTAAAGATGTAATAATAGTATTAAAGTTAGCAAATGAATGATCTATAGTTTCCTCATCCGATATTGAAAATTGTTCATATTGTTGAACAAATAAATCAATTTTATTATTTTTAACTTGTTGGTTGCCTTGATGAGTTACAACTAAATAATTCCAAATTTCTTTAGAGGTTTTAAGCATAGAAATTCTTTCGAATTCCTTTTTCGGTAAAGCATTATATAAAACCATTTTTGCTTCACTATTTTTAGAAAGCTTTTTCTTCATTTCATCGTTTAGTTTATCATGAGGTGTGTTAACTAAATTTCCTTTATCATCATTTGAGGTAGCCTCAAAATCAGCTTCAACAATAATGTACCAAAGATCAATATCTTTAGACTTCACATATGTTTCGAATCTATTTTTCCAATATATAAATCCATTAGTTTCAAGTAGTGATGATCGTTGCATAGATTGCCCTTCCTTAAAATTTTCAGAACCCATAGTGATCTAAAAGTTTTTAAAATACAATTTTACTTTAAAACTTTTATAAACTTAGCTCTTGATGCCAATTGTGGAAAACTAGAAGGGGGGGGGTTGAATAGTTTTGCCGATTTTACGTTAGTTTTAAAAACTTTTAGATTCGTTAATATGTGAGATCTTATGGATGTAGAGAAAGTATAGATCTAATGATAAAGCAAGTAAATAAAGTAAAGCGAAGGGAAAGAAAAGACACAACCGATGTATAGTGGTTCGGCTACAAGGACACCTTCCTTGCCCTACTCCACTCCCCGAGTCACCTACTCGAGAGTTCAAGCACTATGTCAACAAACTCCTTCACTTGGCGGAGAAGCCTTCACAACGTTGCTTACACTTTTTCCGGTACAAAGCTAAATACCGAGTTCGTAGCACGGTGGACCAAACCAACACGACTATTACACAACAAATATGTGAAATATCAAATACAAGATCTTCGCTACATAAATCTTGCGGAGTGACAAATCAATCAAGGACCCCTTGCTTGGATTACTTGTAGAATGCTCGTTATCTCGCCTTAGAGAAGGACCTATATGAGGATCACAAATAGAAAGAAAGAAGAACAACTCTCTAGATCAAGTGATCTATATGTTAGAAGAGAATGAGAGTGTATGAGAGATTTAGTAAGAAGAGGGGTGAGTTAGAATGAAGAAATGGCTCTCTATTTATAGGCAAAAATCTTCACTGTTCCCTGGATCCCACGGATCCCTTCCACTTGGGATCCGTCTAGTGTAATCCTAGGGATCCGTGGAACGCTCCTCTTTGCCCATGGGTTTTTTGGTTATGGGTCATGGGTTATGGGTTGGTCCATGGGTTTTCTTTAGATTCAATGTATCTAAGTATACATTGTATCTAGTCTACTTGGGTATGGGTTAAGATCCATGGGTTATGGTCCATAGGTTATGGTTTTTACCCATCCTAATAAACTATTACAACAAATGCTTAATTACTATATTTTTGTATTTAAATGGCTATATGTAAATGCTTTACAAAAATAACATGTATCCTTATAATTATACTTAAGATAACATTATATTTGTTATCAACAAAACACAAAGAGATCGCAAAATATTAATAAACGTTTTTACGGTTTATTTGTATTAACAATGGCTATGAAATCCTTAAGCCTAGACAGAAACCTAGTTGTGCTGAGAACACTGAGGAAGATAAGCAGTTAGAAGAAGTCACTTGAAAGAAATTGGAAGAAAAACTTAAGAGCCCTTCATGCATAGAAAAGAAAATCAGTTATAAAACACCCAACTATGCTAAGGATAATTGGATTGCATTTAACAAGTTTAGACCTCAAACACAGCTGACCCCTGAACAGGTGTTCTGGAAAAAGGATATGGACATGAAAAAAGCTGATGAGTTTGTTGAACAGAATCCCCCATGTAGGAGAATGCTTCCTGCCACTGTATATCCCCCCAATACACCAATGCATTTAGTTCCTAGATCTATTCCCACTAAGAGCAAAACCTTAATCAGTCAGTATGTCATTTATCAATTATTTGTTGATTTTGAGAAGACATGTAAGAAAAGGATCACACCTACTGGGATAACTGAAGGGGAGAGGGGTTTTGAGCAAACTAAAGAATGTTATTTAACTGAGGTCATGCCATTCTTTAAACAATTAAAAGGTTAATTTGAGAGTCTTAAAAAGGGGATGGATTCAGATATTAAAGAAATGGAAAAGGAATTTGATGCATTGTAGTTGAGGTCAATGACTATGAGCGAGAATTAAAATATAATGAGATTGAGAGGAAAAACTTGCATACCTTAAATGAGAATCTGATTTCTGAATGTATCACTCAAGATGTGTTTTACACTGCCACGAATTGTTCAATTAATGCATCTCAATTTCATGAATTATCTGTTGCTCTGAAAGTCTCCCATGATCGTGTCATTGAGCTTGAGAAAACTAACTCTAAATTTCATGAAAAATTTGAACAGGATGATCATGATAACCTGGTGAAACATTTTTCTAAATTGGAAGTTAGGCATCTTGCTTTGCAATTAAAATATCAACATCTAAAAGAAAATGTTAAAACCTCAAATATCAAGACATCCTTGGATGCTCCTGAATTTGATGCAGTTTTTGAAATCAGCAAACGTGATGAACAGATTCGAGGTCATTGTAACAAGATCAGAAAAATGAGAACCCAAATTTCACAATTAAAGGGTGAAAAGAACAATGTGACAGGCTCCCAAATGCCTCCTCCTTTAGATTCTCAGAGTTCTCAGACTTTTCATCTTCAAAACTTGGTAAATATTCTACAAAAGGAAAATGAGAGTTTTCTAGAAGAAAATGAAAAGGTGAAACAACACTTTAAAAAGTTACATGATTCAATGAAAGTCACTCGTGACAAAAACAACGAAATAATAACGTCTTTACAAAAGGAAATTGAGAATTTGAGGAGTCAGGTTAAAGGGAAAATGCCACTTATCTTTAATGAGAATGTTGTATCAGAGTCATCTGCAGACTCTATATATACTGTGACTATGAAATACATTCCTCCTCATCTTAGAAATAATAAACTTGGGTTTTATAACTAATTCGCTTACCTTAAGGGTAGTCTAGAATTTCTCCGAGAGATTGTAGAAGAGGATTTTATAAATAAGCTACTAGATAGAGAAATTAGGTTTGCTTGCATTCAGGCCAAACGATCTCAAGAGCTGTTACAATGCTTAAGAGCAACCTGCCCAAAATCTTTTTTTGAGAAAGGTAAAGCTGTGATGCCTTGTTCTATGCCTAGCATTAAGAAAGTGAATTTTACTGTGCCTTCAATTAGCTCAGATCCCAGCACTTCTAAACTTGTAATGCACACGGTAGCCCAACCAACTAATGTTCCCAAAATTCCCTCTACATGAGTAATCAATAACACAAAAGCAAGCGGGTCAAAGCCTCCAGGCAATACAAAGCATGATAGGACCTCGCAAGCTAAGAATGTGCAAAGGAAGAAAGTAGAAGACCACCCTAGTAATATTAAGTTTGAGTTGAATAAAACAAATCGTGTTGATTCTAGTATTAGCTATAAGCGTACTGTAATTAATTCGAATTCTGCTACTTTTGGCAAAACATGTAATGATGATTGTTTGGGTTCTGTTACTAATCATGAATGTGCTGTGAATGAGTTGATTAATGCTGTTAAATGCCCTGTTAAGATAGTGAATACAAAAATTCAAGCTAAGAAGGCTAGAAAGCAATGGCGAAAGAAGGTTAGAAAACATTGGAAACCCACAGGAAAGAAATTTAGTAACATAGGTTATCAGTGGATACCTACTGGCCGCAAATTCAATCTTAATAAGATGTGCCCTAAACACCTAGATCAATGCCCATTAGGAAATGGATGCCTACTGGTAGAACTATTCCTTTAAGAAGTGAACACACTTTGAGTAGGTAAAATACGGACACTAGCATTGTTTCTATCCCTGATGATTCCATTGTTTCTACTTCTGATGTGGGTGTTCCAATCACTGTTACTAACCAAATGGAACCCATTCTTGCATGGGGATCCCAATTATCCAGTTATCCATTCTTGTCTGTGTTCAATTGCAGATCGTTCAAATAGTTCTGTGGTACCTGGACTCAGGCTGTTCCAAGCATATGACTGGAGACCGGTCACGGCTCATGAACTTTGTGAGTAAATTCATCGGGACTGTTAGATTCGGGAATGATCATTTCGGTGCAATTATGGGTTATGGAGACTATGTTGTCGGTAATAGTGTTATCTCCAGGGTATATTACGTTGAAGGTCTTGGTCATAACTTATTCTCTGTCGGTCAATTCTGTGATTCTGATCTAGAAGTGGCCTTCAGAAAACATACTTGCTTCGTTAGAGAACTTGATGGTAGAGAACTTTTAAGAGGAACACGTGGTTCAAATCTATACACCATCTCTATCGAAGATATGATGAAGTCTTCTCTAATCTGCTTATTGTCAAAGGCTTCGAAAACAAAGTCATGGTTATGGCATCGTCGTCTAAATCACCTAAACTTTGGCACCATAAATGATCTTTCCAGAAAGGACTTAGTAATAGGCTTACCTAGACTAAAGTATGAAAAGGATCATCTCTGTTCAGCATGCCAATTGGGAAAAAGCAAGAAGTATGGCCACAAACCCAAACCTACAAACTCAGTTATGGAAGTTCTTCATACCATTCACATGGATTTATGTGGACCCATGAGAGTGCAGAACATTTACGGGAAGAAATATGTGTTAGTTGTGGTTGATGATTACTCTCGATTTACTTGGGTTAAGTTCTTGAGGACAAAGGATGAAACTCCAGATATCATCATCAAACTTATCAAACAGCTGCAGGTTCGACTTAACAAAATTGTCAGAATCATCCGAACAGACAATGGAACTGAGTTTGTTAACAAAGAACTTAGTGAGTTTTATGAAAGTGTTGGAAACAGTCATCAAAGAAGTGTTCCACGAACTCCTCAACAGAACGGTGTAGTTGAAAGACGAAATCGAACTCTTGTGGAAGCCGCTAGAACAATGATGATTTACTCAAAGGTTCCAATGTTTCTCTGGGCTGAAGCCATTGACACTTCATGCTACACTCAAAATCGATCCCTTATTCACACTTCTCATGGAAAAAATCCATATGAACTTGTCCACAATCGAAAACCTAATCTTTCATTCCTTTGTGTGTTTGGTGCATTGTGTTATCCAACTAATGAGGGCCAAGACTTAGGCAAACTTAAAGCTAAAGCGGACATTGGAGTATTTGTAGGATAGGCACCAAGCAGAAAAGGATACCGAATCTACAACAAAAGAACCCGAAATATCATGGAAACAATTCACGTTATGTTCGATGAGCTGACCGGTCCAATGGCTCCAGGACAACCTAGTTCTGGACCCGCATCATCAAGTAGTCCCATCAGTTCTACTCTTGTATACGATTCTTCGCCAACAACTCCTTATGTACCTCCTTTAAAAGATGTCTTGAAGAAACTGTTTGATCCAATGTTTGATGAACACTATGAGCCAATTGCTAATGATCTGCCAATTCCATCAATAGAGGTTGCTCCTGTCCCTGTCAATGAAGTTAACCCTTCAGTTTCCATGTCGTTAAGTCAAGAAGCGCCTGCTGCTGATCACTCTGTCTCATCAACAAATCATCAATCATTGAGTGTACATCATGGAATTGTTCCTGGAACCCTTGATGGAGAGAATCCCTTTGCTACTCCTGAAGATGCCCCATTTGAAAACATATTTGCTCCTGAATCATCATCAGAACCATCTTCATCAGGAGAAATCAACTCTGCTACTTCAGTCCCTCAACAACAACCACATGAACACCTTGGAAAATGGACACATGATCATCCATTGGACAACATCATTGGAAATCCCTCTCGTCCAGTATCCACTCGCAAATAACTTGCAATTGATGCCTTATGGTGCTTCTTCAACTCCGTACTATCCAAGATCGAACCAAAAGATGTTAAAACTGCCATGAATGAAGACAGCTGGTTCAACACCATGCAAGAAGAAATTCATGAGTTTGATCGACTAGATGTATGGGAATTAGTACTTGCTCCTGACTGTGCTATGATCATTGCTCTAAAGTGGATCTTCAAAGTAAAACTTGATGAGCATGGTGATGTTTAAAGAACAAGGCTTGATTGGTTGCAAAAGGATACCGTCAAGAGGAGGGTATTGACTTTGAAGAATCATTTGCTCCAGTTGCTCGTATCGAGGCAATTAGAATCTTCTTGGCTAATGCTGCAAGTAAGAACATGGTAGTCTATCAGATGGATGTAAAGACGGCTTTTGTTAACGGAGATCTTAAAGAAGTCGTATACGTCAGCCAACCTGAAGGTTTTGTGTATCCAGAGCATTCTACTCATGTCTATCGCTTGAAGAAGGCTCTTTATGGTTTGAAGCAAGCTCCAAGGGCATGGTATGATACGCTATCAAAGTTTCTTCTATCTACTGGATTCAGCAAAGGAGTAGTTGATCCAACATTGTTCACCAGAAAGTCAGGCAAACATTTAATTCACGTTCAAATTTATGTTGATGATATTATTTTTTCCTCGACTGACCCCAATGAATGTGACCGTTTTTCAAATGAAATGGGTTCCAAATTTCAAATGTCAATTATGGGACAAATGTCATTTTTCTTGGGATTACAAATTTCACAAAGTCCCGGAGGCATTTTTATAAATCAATCTAAATATGCAAATGAGATATTAAAGAAATTTAGATTTGATTCTTGTGACCCTGTTGACACTCCCATGATAGAGCGTACAAAACTGGATGAGGACCACTCAGGGATCATGGTAGACCAAATGAAATATCGGAGTATGATTGGATCCCTGATATACCTCACATCCAGTAGACCATACATCCTATTCGTTGTTTGCATGTGTGCTAGATACCAGGCTAAGCCTACCAAAAAGCATCTTGAAGCGTTTAAACGGGTCTTTCGGTATCTCCAAGGAACCATCAATATGGGACTTTGGTACCCGAAGGACACCGGTATGTCACTAACAGCCTATGCAGATGCTGATCATGCAGGATGTCAAGATACACGTCGAAGTACGTGTGGAGGTGCTCAGTTTTTGGGTGATAAGCTTGTGAGCTGGTCTTCTAAGAAACAAACGAGTACTTCGATATCCTCTACAGAGGCTCAATACATAGCCATGTCATCTTGTTGTGCTCAAATCCTACGGATGAGATCCCAATTATCTGACTATGGCTTTGAATTCAACAAAATCCCTTTCTATTGTGATAACAAAAGTGCCATTGCTCTCTCATGCAACAACGTACAACACTCAAGAGAAAAGCACATCGACATTCGACATCATTTCATCAGGGAGCAAGTGGAAAACGGTGTGGTGGAACTTTATTTGGTGAGGACTGAATACCAGTTAGCAGACATCTTCACCAAAGCTCTTTCTAGAGAACGTTTTGAGTTTATCCTCCCATGACTTGGTCTAAAGAGTCTACAGCCGGAAACACTTAAACGTCTTCAAGAGGAAGAAGAAGAGTAAAAGGTTTTCTTCATCCATCTCTTGTAAATAGTTATTCAAAAAACAAAATACTAAATTTCAAAACCAACAAAAAGCAAATAGAAAAATATAAAATTTTCAAAATCCATAAAAATTAGAAAATATTGAAAAATCCCAAAAATATTGTTATTTTGTCATGCTTTCCTTGTTCGATATCATCTACGGACTTTGTGTTGACATTCAAAGAATGTCACGGGTTTTAGATGTTCTTCGAATGTACATATTTTGTTTCAAAAAAATAAAAAAATAAAAAATAAATAAAAATTTGAAAGAAAGTGAAACAAAGGCTTATAGTCAATTCAGTCTATAACCCGTTTTTATAGAAAGAACAGAGCCATACGTTATCCTATTTTTTAAATCTCATGCTCTGATTCTTTAAACAAATATTTGCTATCTTATGAAAACTAATAGTTCTGAAAAAATTACTCGGACTCAATTTTTGAAAATCATCTGGACTTAATATTTGTCAAAACCTCTATCTCTCAATCAACAACTTATGTCATTTATTGAGGGGGAGAATGATTTCAATTAAATCAAAAATTTATTTGTCATAAAATTGTTTTCAAAAGATACTAATGCATGTTTAATCTTTGGAGTTTAAAGTCTCAGATTTGATCCTTATCGGTAAAATGTTTTCATAAGCAAGTCACAATTCTCCTCAAAAACTTTCAAAATCAATTTAAATCTCCAGAGATCACAAATCTCAAATTATTTGAAAATTGTGATCGGGGGAGAATTTATTGATTTAAATTGGATTTAAACTGATAATTCGATAAATGGTTGTATAATGATTTACAAGCTCTCCTCCCCACATGTGCCAAACGATTTCAAATTTTCCATGCACATGTTGAGGGGGAGCATCTATTTCAAACCAAAAAGGATTGAAACGTGATTGATTTGTTTCAATATGCAGTCTTTCCCTAATATGTGCAAAACACTTTCAAATCTCTATGCACATATTGAGGGGGAGCAATTTCTTGAAAACCTCATCCTTTCTGATAACGCTACACGCGTCGTTCGGGGTCAAGGAAACTTCCTTTTCTTCGAGCAAGTTTTATAACACCCTGGGCAGTGAACCTAATCGTTGTAGTGTAGTAATTAGGGTAAGCCACGGGTATTGATATCGTTCTCTAGGGGAATAGGAATGCTAGTGAGAAGTTACTACGCTAAGGTTGAGGTTGAGGAAGATTATTTTTTTTATCTTTTTATGTTTTTTAGAAAATGAAAAGGTACGAATCTCGGGTATTGGATTTGGGGGGGGTTGGTATTGCTACCGATTACTCTACTATTATCTAATTATCTAAGCTAAGGTTGTGATAGTCTATGTCTAATAGATGTGTACTCGTATGATAGTTTAAAGATGTGTTTACTTAGGTTTTACTACTCCTTAATTATCTCCTATTGATGGTTGATTTGTCACGTCCTTATTCCTAGTTGCGTTGTGATTCTAAGGCTATAGGGCGTGCTTATTTCCCTAACTCTTTGAAATTACCAAAGGGTCTTGTTTACAAATCCTCTAGTGATTTATAGACGCCTACTCTACGGTTGTCCTTGAATACTTTATCCTACAATTACCTAGATAATTATATTCTAAAGTTCACAAAGAAATGTCAAGCATTAAGTACACAACGAATAATCTAGCGCACTCTAGATCATTAGTCAACTAAGATAAGTATCAACCAATCAATATTCAATAATTAAGTTTCATATTCCCTAAGCAAACACACAAATAAATTAGCCGGACATGGAGAACATGCAAGCATACACACAAATAATCAAAGACATAATTAAATTAATGAAGTAAATACTTATCTTGATGTATAATAGGGTTTAGAACCCTAAAATACTGCACAAGAAAGCCTTGGTTCGGTTTTAGGTTTTTACTCCAAAAGACTACACACCAAAAACTGAAAAATTCGGATTCTATATATAAGATTACATCTGCGACGGCGTCACCTTATGTTTCGTGACGCCGTCGTGTCGCCGTCATTAGGGTTTCGTCTTGGCCACGTAAACCTTTCGACGGCGTCACCTTATGACTGTGACGCCGTCCCCTTCAGCTCTGACGCCGTCTTGGCTGCATCTAGGCCGTCTGAGTAACGACGGCCTACTCCTTTAGAACCTGACGTCGTCCCTTGAAAACATGCAATTTCGCTTCTGACCCGTCGCAAAATTCCTTCCCGACGGCGTCGCAGATATGCAGTGACGCCGTCGCCTTATGTTTCAGCAGCTTTGAGTGTCTCGATTCTGACTTTGGCCATTTTCTTCGTATATTCGCGCCTTTTCGTCCAAATAAGCATCATTCCAGCATTTTGCCTTCAAGAGACCTAAAAAGTGAAAAGGAACGATATTAAGCAATAACGGATACAAAAGTGATCGAATAAGGGCTTAAATGACCCCTCAAAAAGGTACCTTTTAAAACCTTATCACTTTCCAAAATTATTCTTAACAAAGTATGAAAATTACTAATCTTGATCAGGAAAGTGATGTTGATATCTTTTAAAAAATGGTAATCAAAGAAGTGAAACCTTCCTCTTGCCTCCGTGTGCCAAAAAGATTTCAAATACATGATGCACATGTTGAGGGGTAGCTCTTTCTTCTAAAAATATCAAAAATAATTCAAGTACAAAATGCTTTGATATTATATCACAAGTATCTGGATTGATTTTCAAATGGTTTTCAATTGGTTCCAATGGCACATGAACAATACCAAATAGACCGACCAAATTTACTTTATGTATGGTGATATAAGGATGGTTAGGTTAGGTATTCGTTCCCACGATCCCGCCAGAGCCGGAGGGAGCTACCCAGGGACAATCCACTAGATAGTGTAGAGTCTTTAGGTATGATGAAAAAAGGAGAAAAGTGAGATATGGGAAGAGTGCGGACTGAGATAGAGCTAGAACTGGAATAAACCCAACAAGGTTCTAGTTATAAAATTTTGGTAAGCACTGAAGGGGTTGAAGAATGAAAAAGAATTGAATGAGAAAAGGGTGAAAATAAATAGCCCTCCAATTATTCAACCTTAGGGCAGAAACCGGGTTCAATTCATATGCTACTAGTTGTTACTAAGGTAACACTGGTATTGAAGACAAGACATCATGAACCCAGTGATGCACTGCACTACAACTTCCCAAGCCACTCAAGTTCCTCTTAAAATGACTTGTTTCATTCTCACGGGGAACCGACATAATCTATCAACTTTCTCTTAGAGATTGTTGATATTGAAGAAGGCGACCCTCTCCCTAGTCTCCAGCATAGGAACCAAATGTGCACAATTGAGTCTAGAGCCACGAGATCATCAAATAAATCTCTTTAGGACACTCTCAATGAAGACTCTTTGTTTCACACAATGTGGAAAGAGAGATTATATCTTATGAGTCCTACGCATTATCCTTGTGGTATTGCCAGAACATCTGAGTGATATGCAAACATATTCACAATGAAGATTGAAAGCCTTCTAGAGGCAACATCAAACAAGCTCTTGGTAGGTGGCATGTGAGATCTATCCAATAGATCAACCATGTGACAACTGAACAGAAACAATGGGGCGATTCAAACTTATGAATCAATCCTGGTTCAGGTTATGGATTGACGGATGCCTTTGAAAAACCGATCGTTGTGCTTAAAAATTCTTTTCTTTAGCACATCGACTGTGTATTAATATTTCAAATATAAAAGGTGTTTATGATTGATAATTGATTTTTCTCAAAAACCCTCGATGTATTGCAAAAAAACTTTATTGAGCAGTACTCGATTGTTTTTCAAATCTTTTTTCATCAATCAGTGAATCTCAAATTCGCTGGTTCACTCACTCCGTGTTGTCTTCTTTCAGACATTCTGGTTTGAGAACAGCTAGAACAGCTGCGAAACCCTGTCAAGGAGATTCTTCGGAATTATACCTGATCACAGGCAGTACTTGTACTGATCAACGGGGAACCGTGGGCCGTGAACCTCAATTCAACAAAAGTGATCAAAGACACTTTCGTGAGCTTTATTGCTAACTGTTGTATGCAGGTACGTCCTACGTTTGCAGCTGATCAGAATGAAGAGGTCAATCCATAGCCGCATGCTCACTCATCACATTCATTTCTAAAGAAATCATGATAAGTGCATCAATGAATCTGATATTTTTCACTCCATGCTTCTGCTACGCTGCTGCAAATATCATGAATCAACAAAAACTTCCGCTACTCTGATGAGAAGATATCATGATCCAGATTGTGAGCATGTCGGTCCAAAAGTCACAACATCACATAATATCAACACCACAATGGAAGAGTCAGATATTTATGGTAGCTGATGATCTCAATGCTGGCTCAAAAATCATTATCACGTGGATCAGTTAAAGACCTCCACTTGGATTAACCAAACATGCAAAAATGAATAATCAATGCCTACTAGCTGCAGAGCAAAGAACATTATCAAGAATCCAAGAACAATCTTAATATAATTTGAGGTGACCTCCCTTAGGGGGAGATTGTTAGGATTTAGTAAATCCAGTTATTAAAGTTTCGGTCACCTCTAGTATATGTAATCGTTAGAAAGCTCGTAGTCGTAGTTATTTAATGTTAAGTAGTAGTTTGTTAAGTAACACCGTGGAGGACGGACGGGTCTTTACCCACTGTACGCCTGATCCACAGCCCGTAGGTGGCGATTTGTGTAAGACTATAAATACCCTCTACCTCCCAAGGTAGAGGGTTGGAGCTCATAATAACACTTTTACTTTCTCTCACTAAGTTCCCAAACCTCTAACTATTTCTCACTCTAAAACCTTATTGTGTACGCCTCTTATTGATCATGGTTTGATGTGTTTGTGAAATCCAATATGTTACAGTTTCTTGGTGTGTGTCATTGGGGTGGCATAAGTATCACAACTAGTCATTCCATGTTTGTTTAAAATTTCAAGGGCATATTTGGACTCACTCAAGAAAATACCACGGGGTGATTCATGAACTTGAAGTCCTTGAAAGAACGTAAGTTCACCCATCATAGCCATTTCAAAATGTTTTTTCATGAGTTTTGAAAAAGCGTTTGAGTATTTTAGATGTGTTGATCCAAAAATGATGTCATCCACATAAATTTGAACGATTAAAATGTGTGCCCCGTGATTTTGTATGAATAGTGTAGGGTCGACCGAACCTTTGACGAAATTATTGGCGATAAGAAAGGATGAATAGTGTAGGGTCGACCGAACCTTTGACGAAATTATTGTTTAAGACCGTAGAGAGCCTTCTTCAGTTTGTAGACGTGATTAGGGAACTCTGGATCAACGAATCCTTCTGGCTAGCTAACATAGACCGTTTCTTTCAGTTGTCCATTGAGAAAAGCAGTTTTCACATCCATCTGAAAGACCGTGATGTTCATGTGAGCCGCAAACGCCAGAAAAATCCGTACAACCTCAAGACGAGCAACCGGAGCGAATGATTCTTCAAAGTCAATACCCTCTTCCTGTCTATAACCCTTAGCCACCAGACGTGACTTATTTCTGATTACGGTTTCTTCAGCATCCAATTTGTTTTTCCAGATCCATTTGAGACCAATGACGAAGACCCCTGTTGGTCTTTCAACCAATTCCCATAATTTAACACATTTAAACTAATTGAGTTCTTCTTGCATGGATTCAATCCAGTTGTCTTTGGTCATTGCATCTTTAATGTTTTTAGGTTCAGATTGACAGACAGTGAGTGCATAAATGCAATGTTCACCGTCTGTGTGAAGACGTTGTCTAGTTACGACTGCTTGATTCGGGTTACCAATAATGTTCTCAAGAGCATGGTCTTTCGTCCAACAATGTGTGGAAGGTTGATGTTGATATACATTCTGCAGATTGGGAGGATTCAAATGGCTTGTAGATGATTCCGCAACATCAGGTGTGGCAGTTTCATTAGCAAACAGATTGAAGAACGCATTTGGATCATAATCTGCAGGTGGGGGTACTTCATTGTTCAGAATATCATCAGCTGGTTCAGCGTCGTTGGATGCGGTTTGTTCAACTATTGTTGTAGAATCAACCGGTGGTGCTTCCTCAATAGTATTTGTTGTAGCAGGTGTATCAGGTATTAGATTTTGATTAGGTTGAGCAGATGAAACATTTGATACAGCTGGAGCACGTTCATCAATATCATCACGAAACAGAGGAGCAAATAGTTGTTCCATTTGACGTCGAGTTAGTTGTAAACTAGGTTCAGCTGATGATGGGGTTTGAGGGAGTTAAACGGTTATGACCAGGTTCCAAGCTGTTATGCTCAGAAGCCATTTCTGTAAGCTCATTAAAATTTGCATGAATCGTTTCCATAATCTCCCTTGTACGACGATTCCAAATCCAGAAACCCTTAGAGTTTTCACAATATCCTACAAAGACTCCAATGTCAGCTTTGGCTTTGAGCTTACAAAAATCATCACGATCATTATTCGGATAGCAAAGGGATCCAAATACATGAAAGTGTTTGAGATTCGGTTTACGGTTGTGGATAAGCTCATAAGGTGTTTTGTTGTGGCGTTTGGTAATCATTGAACGATTCTAAGTGTATCATGCAGTTGACACAGCTTCAGCCCATAAGTAATCTGGAAGTTTAGCATTAATTAACATTGTTCTTGCAGCTTCCACTAACATATGGTTTCTTCTTTCAAGTACACCGTTTTGTTCTGGTGTTCGTGCAATAGATGTTTGATGCTCAATTCCTACTTTCTCATAAAATGCACGAAGAGTTTGATTCACAAATTCAGTTCCTTTGTCTGTTCTGATTTGTATGACTGTGTTCCGGAGCTGAACTTGAATTTTCGTGAGAAAGGTGATGATCATCTGTGGAGCTTGATCTTTACTTCGAAGAAAATAAACCTAAGTCCATCTTGAGTAGTCATCTACAATTACCAAGATGTAACATTTGCCATTAATCGTCTGCACGCGCATCGGGCCACACAAATCCATGTGAAGAAGATGAAGCACATGCTGTGAGTTGTATTCCACCTTTGAAGGAAAGTGAGCACGAGTTCTCTTCCCTTGTTCACAAGCTGAGCATAGGTGATCTTTAGAATACCGAAATCTTGGGAGACCTTCAACAAGTTTGTACCGTGCAAGATTGGTTATGGTTTGAAAGTTTAAATGTGAGAGACGACGGTGCCATAGCCAGGATTTTGTAGATGTAGCCTTAGAAAGTAGACAGATGGGAGATGAAGCAATCATGTCTTGCATTGAGATTGTGTAGAGACTTGATGTGCGTTGACCAGACATAAGATCGTTTCCTTGTAGATCACGAATGAAACAAGTTTTCTCCCTAAATGTAACTTCCAAATCTCCATCACAAAATTGACCGACTAAAAAGAGATTGTGACCGAGACCTTCCACATAATAAACTCTGCTAATTTCGATGTTACCATTGATGTAATCTCTGTAGCCCATAATAGTTGCGAAGTGATCATTCTCGAACCTGACAGTGCCAATGAACTTTGAAATAAAGTTTGATAACAGTTTGAGATTGCCTGTCATGTGTCGGGAACATCCGCTATCAACAACCCAGAGAATGATCTGTATCACCTGCATTACACATAGACGACACAAATGGAATAGAAGTAGATGTGGAACCCGAAGAGTTAGAGGGTTCCGATGCAGATATAGATGAAACACACATGTTCATGGTTTTAGGTAGCCATGTAAAGCCAAGTGTATTATGTAACCATTTCTGCCATCTCCAACTAGTCTTAGTTTTAGTCTTAGTGAATGTACTAGGTGATAAGTTCTTCCTAGGAGGTGAAGGGGGTACTATGGGTACATCAATGATCTTAGCCGGAACACTAGAAGGTGGTTTACCTAGCACAGACTTAGAAGCATTAGTGGGCCTAGAGGTATTCCGTTTTCTATTATTCCGCTTACGATTCAAGATAGCCTTAGCAGCACATTTATCATGACAACCAGAAAACATGCTTTTACGACAACCAACACAAGAGGCTTCAAACAAAACATTAAGAGTACTTAAAGATTCAGCATTCGTTACATCACTTTGTTCATTACATTTTTCAGACGCAATATCTAAAGTGGGTGCAACTTGAGTTTTATTCAAAGTCCTAGGGTGTTCTTCTACTTCAGCATTCTTTATTGTTCTTTTCTTACGTCGCAACTTCTTATTCTTCCTTGTATTGCTCCTAGGCTGTGAAGTGCGGGCGTTGGGAAAAGAGGCAACTATTCCTATTTCAGTAGAGGGAAACATATTAGTTTCTTGTGGTTTGTCATTAGATGTTCTAGAGTCATTTTGAATCTGTGTAGGTGCAGTTACTACAGTGTTACTATCCCTATTTTGCTTAAGTTTCACCATCTCTGCTTTTAGATCATGGATAGTATGTAACAAATCTTGATTTTCAGAGCGAGTTTGTGCATTTCTATGTACGACATCGTTTGTGTGTGCAAGATAATTATCAAGTTCTTGTGATGCTTTTTCACGAGTCTGTTTGAGAAAATCAAATATGACACCATATTCCTTTTTAACTTTTGAAATTTCTTGTTCATATTTTGAGATTTGACACTTCAAAGACACATTTTCATCATCCAGTTGCTTAACTTTTGGATTAAGGGCTTTGGTATGCAACTGGTGGAGTTTGTTTTGCCAAGCGAGTTCACGAGTGTGACAATCTTTTTGACACCATTGAAGACAACATTTTGCATTTGAAAGCTCATTTAACAATCGCTCATTTTCAACTTTTAAAAATGTGATTTGTGACACAGCTTCAATATTCTCAACATTTTCAACCGAATCAGCAGAGATATAATCAAATGCATATGCAACAGAATGTAATAACACAACATTATTGATATCAGCACAGATAACATCTTCCAAGAGTCGATCAACATCTTTTCTTAACATTTTCTTTTTACGTTTAGTATTTGAAATTGATGTTTCTGTTTGTTCGAAAACTCTTTTCATAAGTCCAAGTTCCTTGTGAAAATCCCTTTCCTAATATATTGCACAGTTTTTCAAATTTAGGACATGTGGTGGAATTCTTTTCTGAAAAATATCTCTTTGTGCTCGCGCTTGAGGCGATTGAAAATGTTCAACTTTTATTTTAGAATTGATTTCAATTTCACGTTCCAAAAGTTTGATGTCCGATAAGAATGTTTCAAAATATTTAATAACTTTACATTGTTCGGCTAATGGCTTTATTTCACTGAGTGAAGGTAAAGGACCATTGATTTGTGCAGTATTGGAAAGGGGACCCTCATTAGAAGACTCAGAAGTAGGTGTGATAACCCAAGGTGTGTTAGAAAAATCCTGTTGTGTGACGAAAGTAACGGCTTTTGAATAGTTAAATGGTTTGTTATAAACAACATTTTCCAATTTTGACCGACTCTCGTCTTTAGCATCTAATTCCTCTTGACGATTGTATTCAACAACACTCATGATTGAATCATCAATTCTATGTTCTGCACTGTAAACTTCAGGATTTGGTTTGAATGCTCTATTTGAAAACTTTGGTTTGTAATCAGCAAGATTCGGTCCATATCCATTTGGATTTGGTTTAAAAGTAAACTTTTGAATGGTTGTGATTGACTCACCATGTTTATAAACAACATTTCGAAACTCTTTGATTTTGTTTTGTAAGTCGAAAATTTCTTCAAGATAGTCATCTATTCGTTTTGTTGAATGCTTTTTGTACTCACAGAACTGTTTTTGACAATTTAACAACTCAAACTTGGCTTTTTGAATTTCCAAAGTGAGAGCGTTAAGTTGTTGTTTATGATCATATTTCAGTTGTTCAATTTGAGACAACAAAGCATTCTTAGATGCGACTACATCACGTATATGTTGTTCTAATGATTTTTCGTTTTGGTAAGATTTAGCAAAAGCGACTTCAAAACCTTTTTCACGTTTTTATTGAGTTTGAAAAATGTTGAGTTGATACTTTAAGCATTCATTATCCTTAGTTAACAGTGCATTTTTATCTTTTAATTGCTGATTGATGTTACGGCATGTTTCCATTTGGGATTTTTGGTCGTTAAGTAAGGTCATGAGCTCAATATCTAGATTAGACGAAAGATCAGCTTGTTCAACGTGATTCTCAACATGATCATTATTGAGATCCTCAAATATAACCACGGAGTCAACTTGATTTTCAGTGTTAACCATAAGGTCATCTTGATCGTCAAATATAACTACGGGATCTATTTGATTATCATCAGAATGAGATGTTGATGGCTCATGTTGAACACTCTGATCCTTGTCGGATGCAGATGTTGGCGGAGATATCAGATCAGTAATGAATATAGTTTGATCCGGTACCTGAGACAAGCCGCCAGTGTCATACACTGGGCCTGTGTCACTCATGTAGAGTTCTTGCATGTTTTCCATTAACATCACTGCTGCATTAGCCTGCAAGTCCTCCATATCATCGTCTGATTCTGCATTGGCCATAAAGCTGTGTTCCTTGTTGGTAAGAGTTCCACCAGCTTCATCCTTGAGAGCCAAGAGTAAATCCTCCTTGTGATAAGCGCTGCCTCTTGTTCTCGGCTTTGGGCATGCATTAGCTAGATGACCCTTCTCATTACAGCTATAACAACGAAGACCATTAACCCCATTCTGAGCATTACCCTGTTCAACCACTTGAGCCCTTTGTTGTTGTGGAGCACCCATCTTATTCCTTCCCATTGGATTGAATCCTTGACCACCGCCCATCTGACGAACATTACCACGATTCTGAACTTCAACACGTCCATTGTTAACAGCAGCCTGATTCCTTGTGTTTGATGAGGTACGAATGCGATTGTTGGATTTGTTTGAATATCGGCCGAAAGCTCTAGCAATCATGACAAACCCTTGTTGCCATACATTAAAAGCTTCTGTATCCTCATTTGATTCACTGTAAAGTGCTTGATCATTGTTGTTATTGTATGGAACCAATTGAGTTTCTTTAGATTGTTGCTGTGATGGATCATATGGGGTAATTATAGCAGTTGGTTGTGGAGGATTTGTGAAGACTGTTTGTAGAGTTGGAAATTAAGGATAACAAGCTTGAGCCCACAAAGCTAATTGTTGATTATCCGGAAGTGAAGGTGAAACAGTTTGTCCACGGATAACCCTTTCTTTGTCAACTTCTTTTTTATGGGGCTTCAAATAGTCGTACAACAATTCGTATGTTGCATGATGAAGATTCTTTGCTTGACGGATGAAAATGACATACTTTTCCCAATCAGGACCAAGACTACTCAGGAACTTAGTGTTGATAGCAATCCTTGGCATAATGATGTTATGTTTGTCCAAGTCATTAATGATATCTGAGAATCGATGATGATATGACTCCAATGTCTCCCCTGGTTCAATCATGAAGTGTTCATAAACCAAGTAGATTTTGGATTCCATGTCTTCTTGATTGATTTCAGTACCTTCCATGAGAAGATGAATATGCTCCCACATTGCTTTAGCAGTCTTTTGAGCATCAACACTTTGAAGTATCGGATTAGGTAATCCCAAAAGGATGTATTGCATTGCCAGTTCATCGGCTTCAAAGTGTAGTAGTTGATCAGTAGTGAGTTCATTAAGACTGACAACGTTGGTGACATCACCTCTTGGTGGATTAGCATTTGGATCTCCGGGTGTAGTGACAGTAGGCATCTGAAATGGACCTTCCAGGATGACCTTCTTCAAGAACTTTCCATGTGGCTTCTTTAGATCACAAAACCTAAAGAACCATATCACCCATTGATCGTAGTTTCCGGGAGTGAGCATTGGAGGTCTATCAAGTGATCCAGCCTCATGAATGGATTGTTGGCTACTTAAAGCTTCACACATCTTTGCAAACCAATACGGTTCCTTTATAGTATTCCTGGATGGATGTTGATTGTGAAAGTTTGTGTAAGGTTGTACTTGAAGACTAGGGGGTGGTTGAATCATTTGTGGTTGAATTGCTCCTTGAGGAAATTGTTGTTGAAGTTGATGTTGTTGTTGTTGTAGTTGTTGATAAAGTTGTTGTTGTTGTTGATTGAGTTGTTGTTGTTGTTGTTGTTGTTGAGGATACACATGAGGGAAGTAGCTAGAGTATGGTGGTTGAGACATGTTGAAACTTGTGTTGAAAAATGGATCTTTGTAGTCGAATGAAACTTTGTTGATGAAGAGTCCTTATGCGTAAAAACCAAGCTTAGGCAAAGAAAGAACCTTATGCGTAAAAAACACCAACTTACGCGTAAGAAGATAACTTACGCGTAGGATTAGCTTACGCGTAGGGTTAAGGATACCTTAGTTTATGCGTAATCCAAAAGCTTAGTAGTAGAATGCTTATGCGTAAGAATTGCTTATGTGTAAGACAAGGCTTAGGCGTAAGACAATGTTTAGGCGTAAGTATGCTACGCGTAAGTATTAGCTTAGGCGTAAAACTAGGGTTTTTGCCCAAAAATCGTTTACACTTAATCCAGTGTAAGAGATATCCAAAGTCGAAGTGTTTTCAGGCTTATCCAAGCAAGAAAAACACTGAGTAACCAAGAGCACTGAAGATCAAACCTTAAATAGCTTACGCGTAGGATTAGGGTTTACCTATGCGTAGACTTAGCCAAAAATAACCAAAACTGATTTTTAAGCACAACAATGTTTCTAAACCAGATTTTTATGATGAAAAAGCTTCAATATCACCAAAATAACACAAAAGTGTGAAACTTGATGATTTAAAACACTTTTACTCTTACGCGTAGAAAGAGCTACACGTTTCAAACCAAGCGTAAAAATAAGTAAATACACATAAAGTTCCAAACTTTTTGCCAAAAACTTAAACTTTAACACCAAATAACCTTGAAAGGACAAGAATCTTGGATTAGAAAGTGTAAAAATTAAGTTTTTAAAGCGTATGAAGGTTTTTGAACCGAGAGTTACGCGTACATAAAAACCTTCAAAAACAAAATCGTTTCACCCAACTATTTGGCGATTGATACCACTGTTAGGTTCCCATTTATGTAACACAAGCATCAATATAAGAAGTATAGATGAAGAAGTGATCGGTTGAACAAACCAAAACAATATGCGTAAGAATATAATAAAGGATATGCGTAGATTTTGAAATGAGATGAACAACCAACTCCCAAATGGGAGTTTACAAGACTAATTATAGGAGAGGGAGCTAAGGCAATACTCCTAGTCCCTTCCTTTCCTTATTAGGCTTGGGCCAAAGCTTATGGGCCTTCTACATAAGCCTTAGCATAATAACAAACATAAGGGCCTAAATAAGCTAACTATTACATATTAATTACTAACACTTGTAATCTAGTTTAGGAGTGATTCCAACAGGGTTAAAGGATATTGATATCCTTATGATGTTGTAATAAGGAGTGTGTCTCCTTTGGGGTAGTCGTGTATTGGTGTAGCATTGGGTAGTAGTTCCTCCTTTGTAATGAAACTCGGTATCTAGCCTTTTACCGAATAAAGTGTAGGCGACGTTGTGATAGGTTTGGTTCTACCTCGTGGAAGAACCCGGTGTCTAGTCTTGTACCGGATAAAGAGTAGGCGACGTTGTGAAGGCTTCTCCGCCACATTAAGGAGTTTGTGTTGTGTAGTGCTTACGAACTCTCGAGTGGGAAACTCGGGGAGTTGAGTAGGGCAAGGAATATAGAAGGTGTCCTTGTAGTTGAACCACTATAATACTTGTGTCGTGGTTTTGTGTTCCTTACTCTTTATCTTTGCATTACTTGTTTATATGCTTATGTATCATCATCCAACACACACATTAAATAGATTGACATAAGTCGACCCAAATAGTTTAAAACGAAGTTTTAATCGGTAAAACTATTCAACCACCCCTTCTAGTTTTTCACAAAACTTACATTTATTATATTACTTAAATATTTGTGAAATTATTAGTAGATACATTTAATAGTCGTCTAAACATATTTAAAACATAGCATACTAATCGTCTTTTTTGAGTTACAAGACTATGAATGAATCATCAAAATATCAAATATATAGTTAATATCTCAATTCTTAAACTAGGTTTGTTTATACTTGGTCTTGTGATTTTAATACACATGTAATAACTTGGCTTACACAAGAATTCATAAGTCACAAAAGTATTATTTTTCTTTTCGTAAGTACTAATGCTATTAGTAATAGTGGATACTTGATTAATTGTGTGCATATTTATCGATATAAGTACCTTCTAATCAAGGTTTATTTTCAAAATATTCGAAAGAAAGTGTGTAAATGTTACATTTCACAAACCACGAGTTTACCCTCGGGCAATGGGTACCCGCAGGCATAAGCAAGAGCAAAAAATTGCACTCACAAATGGGTGGCGGGTGAGTGGCGAGCAAGAAAAATATCATGAATACGAGTAACGGATTATAATTAGAGGTATCTATGCCCATTACCCACCGTTGTCATCCTAACACGCTTCTAAACACTTTATGAGCGACTATTTGTTGGATTATAAAAAGATGCCATATTGTTGGACTATTTGTGAGCGACTATTTATTTTGGACTATTTGTTTAACATGCCATATTGGTTTTTGCTATTAGGCTTGTCAGACTTTTCTTGTTGGACGGGCTTTTGATATGTTAACATTAACACCAACAAATTAATTATTTATAGATATATAAAGTGAAACGAACCTCATCGTTTTTACTGTGGCAATTAACAATTGGTTTTTCATAATATATATGTTAAACAACAAACCACAATCAGTGTCGTTGCTAGTATGACGTTAAAGTTCAGAATTTTTGCAAGTGGCCTAGGTTCCATTCTTCGCTTTGACACACTAATTTCCGGTTAACTAGTTGAATGCAATGGATATTGGATATGAGCCAATGATTTAATATTGCCCAACAAGCTTTATTTGTGTATATTTTATTTTACTTCTTATTTATTTATTTTGGTTTTAAAAGGATTTTTGTCTTTTAATACTAGTTAGATTAATTAATATATCCTTTAGTTCAAAGCAACTTATTCTTGACAGCAGATCTCTCACAAAAATTATAAAAAAATCAAAGTTGTATACATACGGAAATAAAAAAGGATAACAAGAAAATTTTAAGAATTATTACAAACTCGCAACAACGTGCGATAGCTAGTACTCGTTATAAAAACAATGACAAGCATGTAAACTTCTATTGTCTATTATATAATATTTTTTTCGTTCCAAATTAAATTAAATGTGAATCTTCATTTCTTACAAAGTTTAAAAAAATGGGGTCAATTACAATTTAAATCGATAAAGTTTTATTCCAACTTATTTAGAAGCATTTTAATCGGTTAAAATTAAAAATAAATACTAATTTTGAAACAACCAAATAACAAATTTGACTTATATTTAGGACGAGTGTGTATAGAGTTAGATACCTTTCTTATGAAACAAAATAGGATATGGGTTTTCTGATTTTAACCGACGGAAGTGCTCAGTGGTAAAGGTTTAACTTCTTAGAATAAAAATGCCTAGAGATTTTAGGTTTGAACTTTGTGGAAAAAATTAACCTTTTATTGGCTATGGAGGTTCATTTGCGCCGACTCCGAACTATTCACAAAAGTAGTCATTTTGAGATTAGTCGGCTCGTAATATCGAATCGAAAACACATATATACTTTAAAAAAAAGAGAGAAAAAAAAAGTTAAGGTACGAGAAATTTCATGCGCAAAAGTTCAGATATGACAAAGATGATGTGTTTTATTAATTAGATGTATGGTGAAGTCTATGTAGTCACAACTTGACGTCACCATACAAGTAAAATGTTTCTTTTGATATTTTCTTGAAACTTCGAGACTGCTCTCGTTTTCTAGCAATTTCTTGAAACTCATAGATGATTCTTCGCTTCATAACCTTTACCCACAATGCGTATATAAAGCCAACCATTCCAACATTAAACTACAGATCGAATTTAAACAGTTGCACCATTTCCTACATAACACATTATCTTATTCAAAGTGCTAGCAAAACTCGCATTTTAAATCTACCGAAAATGGCAATGTCAAAGCGACAGATGATCACGCTATTACTAACAATGGCATGGATGATGATCATGTTACCCGCAAAAACCGAGGCTTTAGTCCCATACAATAACAAACCTCTATGGGACATGATGATCCCATCCGAAGACCCATTCAAGATCCTCGAACAAAACCCATTCAATCTCGCTACAAACCTCGAAACAATAAACTTGGCACGTGCAGATTGGAAGGAGACATCAATGCATCACGTGATATCTTTAGATGTCCCCGGGATGAAGAGAGAAGACATAAAGATAGAAGTTGAAGAGAACAACTACAAGAAAACAGCCCTTTAGCGACTAGATTAGCGACACACCAATAAAAGTCGCAAAATTGCGACACGTTTATCGACATGTTTAGCGACTCTTGTCGCAAACTACGTCGCGTATCATGTCGCAATACATTTTAGGATGACCTTGTCGCGTTCTATGTCGGTAATTGTGTCGCTATTTTTGCGTCTTTCTAGCCTAAAGTCGATAATGTAGTCGCTAATATGCGACAGTAAAAAACAAGTCGCTAAATACATCGTTAACTTGGGACGCCATGTTACCAAGTCGCTAATCATGTCGCAAGGTTTGCAACATCGATAATCACATCGCGAACTATGTCGCTGGTATTGGGACATCGTTAAATGATCACGCTTACCAAGTCGCTAAACTTTAGGCATCATTCATTTTCTTTCATTGTTCGAAATGTATGATATTTTCACATTTCTAGACATCAAACTTGTACCATTGATTTTTTTTTTATATTCTTATTTAAATTAAAAAAATTTACTGTATAATAATTCTTTTGACATCTGTTCGATACCACCTCCACCGCAACCTACATCGCCGTCGTACCTCCGCCAATCGCCACCTATATAGTCGTCGTACCGCCGCCAGCAGTTGTGAACTAACGATCGACATGATATTCCTCATCTTCTGGTAATTGATCCGATTGAAATAATTTTCTACTCATCTAGATTGCTGATTGAGCTTATAAACATTCTTTTAGTGATGGTTTTCTGTTTGTTTAACAATTTATTCTAGTGTGTATGATGAATATTAATCCTCTTTTGCATATATGTTAACGGCAAATAGGTGGTGGTTGTGTGAGCTTTGTTACAATGTGTTTAGGCTTTGAGGTATGTGTTCTAGTGTGTGGTTATTTGCTGAAAATATCAGTTTTATTTAATGCACAAGAAGTGTTCGATAAAATGCCCAAGCAAAAAAAGCAAATATAATTAGTTTGATAGTTACGACTCTTTGATTATTTATTTGTCGGTGAAGTGTTCCAGCCTATAATTGAAGCTCATATTACACTCCAACATAATCTTTTTTAGGTAGCTGTTTAAGTTCTTTAGTTATTGTCACTTGTTGTTCAATAAAAAGAAGTTATTGTCACTTGGATCCTGGATTTGAAACTCGAGACATTCTTTTTAGTTGTGCGGTAAATTTTAGGCGTCTGCACTCCACGCATCATGCCATTGCCATGGAGTATGTTGCGGTTGCCAAACTTTTTGAAACAATATGTAATGTTGGAAGGCTTAGTGAAGATGAGGTTATAGGTATGGTTAAAAGTGTGTAGAAAATATGTCATAGAGATTTGAAACTCGAGACATTCTTTTTAGTTTTAAGTGGGAGGGTTGCACCTAGGCTAACCATGGTTAAGATTGTTATGTAAATATAATAATATGCTAATTTTGTAGTTATTGTGCAGTCATCTTTACTGCACTCGAGACCTAAAAGTATAGTTGGTACTTCGCACCCATGCATAGATTGCTCCCGAGGTTCGTTGTGATAGTAGTAACTGAAATGTCGTTGTCCGTCATCTCTTTTCCTTATTAAAAGTGTTCCCTTTGTTGGCTGACCCTAAAACATATGCATATTACTCTTATAATTTAGAATAGATAACATAAAGGTTATTTATTGGTACTTTTATGTTTTGTGCTATTTACAGTTTTGAACCAAACACTATCGATCTTGTGGATCCCTCTGATCTTGAGAAGACAAAAGGATTATTATTGTTTCTTACTGGATTTCCATTTTCTGTAGTTATTGGTTCACAGTGTTTTCTGAGCATTTACCAGACCTTGTTGATAAGGTAAATATTATCATGAATGTTTAGACAGTTGAAGATTTATGATCTAACAGGACATTGTGCTTCAAACTATGTGATTTTATATTTCGTAACCCAAACTCTTGATATCTAATATGACATATTTACTTGTCCATTTTCAGCCCATATAGCAATGTACCGTACTTAGAGATATATCATACATAATTACAAAATCTTTTATGTGTTCATGATGCTTTAATAGTCTACATATTGATGGAGGATCATGTTGCTTATGGCCTTATGGGATATTAGGTCTGGCCAATCTTTTCGAGTTGAGAGAGGAGTGCATAGAGTTCAACTTTTTTGACACATAACTGATAAAACAGAGGTACTATTTATATCATGTTTTGTTTTATTTTCATTTATTTTTGAGAAATTTAATCTGGATATTTTTGGCAGAGAGAACGAGGCATCACTTGGTGTCTGGCCTGACCTTTTGATGGAGCTTGATAGTATGAGCGAGGTATCTTTGGAGTCCATCATGTCGTTAAGATTACTCTTAAAGTATAAAGTACTTCTTAAAAGTTCTAACTGCTGTTTGTTTCTTAAAAGTTCTTTCAGTTTTGGGAAAAAATGACTCGTTATATCAACTGAGGGCGTTGTAGCTGAAACGCCGAAAGGTAATCTTAGGTGTTTTATTGTATAGTTCTAGGCGATTGGAAGGGAACTACATAATCTTTATTTTTACTTGGAAAACTGGATAATATGGGATTTAAAATAGATTGCATCATTCTTCCACCGATGTCAATTACGTATTTTGGTCAACATTCTGCTTTGATAGGCATCACAATTTAGCATGTTGTTGCTCACATATGAGGTTTGCTGAAGTTGCTAATTCTTATGTAATTTAAAAATTGCTACAAATGGTTTAATTATTCTTAGATTTGCTACCTCTTGATCCCGGATTAGCATGTTCATTTTCTCCGATATATCAGAAGTATTGTAGCTGATGATGAGTTGATGACACACTTTGTCTTGATTTATTAATCTGATGTAACTTGATAGTATTCCATATTTAATCCTAAATATTTGTTGATCTTCTCGCTTACAGGAACTTGTTCAAGTGCCTTTCATGTAGAACAACCTTGTGGTTTCCAGATTATAGGAACATGTTTCCCACAGGCAAGTGTTAGAAC
The DNA here is from genome assembly GCA_019973895.1 of Chrysanthemum seticuspe. Classification (NCBI taxonomy): domain Eukaryota; kingdom Viridiplantae; phylum Streptophyta; class Magnoliopsida; order Asterales; family Asteraceae; genus Chrysanthemum; species Chrysanthemum seticuspe. Next base: position 78,250,335 of record BPTQ01000006.1, on the reverse strand, counting down.
ATCTATTTTTTTTCGTTTCTAAACCGAATAGTTTTTTGAGAGTGACCCACTTTTGACCGTTTTTAAATCTAAATGTTATTTTAGGGGCTACAGCTACATGATACGTGGCAAGATTGAGAGTTGGGCAAGATGCAAGATTTGGAATTGAGCGGGATTTTAGCATGGGCATGGTGGTCCTTAATCAAACTATTGTGAAAGCGTTATGTTATTTTTCTTTTCTTTTTTTCCTTCAGAAAAAGGATTGTAGCTTTGACTTGCCATTCTTTTATGTCTATAAAAGCCTTCGAATCTTTAAGCCAAATAATGTTGATGCTGCCGTTATTGTTATTTTTATGATTGTATTAAAATTTTAATATTGAATAGTGAACTAGAATAGCTTACTGGAACGCTAGTAGCAATTGAATTAGCTACTTCTATTGAGAATAGCGACGTGCATAGCGACTTAAATAGCGATGTCTCTTAGAAACAGCGACAAAGATTGCGACTTGAAATAGTGAAGTCGCTATTATTTAGCGACCTATAATAAGAGGTCGCTATAGTTGTCGCTAAGTTTAGCGACGTAGTTTGACAAGTCGCAGAAATCTGCGACTCGTTTATAGCGACCTGCCAACTGAAGTCGCCAAACACATCGCTGGCATAAAAAACGTCGCAAAACACGTCGCTACGAAAGTCGCAAAAAGTCATTTTTCTTGTAGTGAGGGTTTTGAAAGTGAGCGGAGAGAAGAAGGCCGAAGAAGAAGCAGACGGAGACAAATGGCACAGGGCCGAAAGAACAAGTGGTAAGTTTTGGAGACAATTTAAGTTACCTGCGAATGCGGATTTAGAGAATATAACAGCGCACCTTGAAGACGGGGTTTTGAAGATCAAGGTTCCAAAGATGGCTCAAGAAAAGAAGCAGTCTAAGGTTATTGATATTATGGAGCACGGAACATCTGGTGAAGATATTAACGCTCAGTTCTCGAGTTTTTAGGGAAAGGAAATGGAAAAGAATAGGAAAGGGAAAAGAAATGGAAGAGGAAAGTAAGTGTTAGTTGTTATGTTCTTGAGATAGAGGAAAGGAAAAAGGAAAGTAATCATAATCATGTTCTTGAGTGAGAGGAAAAGGAAAATAACTTGATCAAATTACATATATGCCCTTTAATTATTTATGTTAAATGTTTTAAAAAGGGTATATTAGTCTTTACACAACATATGGTTCCGTTTCCTTTCCCTTTCCTCCCAAAAGTGAGAGGAAGATTTACTTATCAAATCTTCCTCTCTATTTCCTTTCCGTTTCCCTTTCCTCCTTTAAAAAAGACTCAAGAACACAAAAAACTTTCCGTTTCCTTTAATTTCCTCTTCCTTTTTAACTCGAGAACTGAGCGTAAAGCAACAAAGGCTGCCGATTAAAGTAGCAAGTTTTGATATAACATATGCCTAATATAATGTCGCTTAATAACTTCGTGGTTGTTTTATAGTACGATGGGTCGATGCTATGATTGTAATTTCATAGTTTTGTTCGGTAATTATGCCTTGTAATAACAAAAAAAATAATAAATTTTTTTGGTTTTGGTGGTAAATATTTGTTATCTTTTATATAACAAAACAAAATCACTAGTGGAATTTTTTATTTAAAAAAAATCAATACATACATTATTAAGTAACAATCTATTTATTTAATTTTATTTTATAAAATATTTATAAATAAAAAACCCTAAATATTTCTTTATTTGGGCAAGTTTTGTAAAAATTTATTTTTATACGTTTTTTTCACAAAAATTCGCATAAAAGTATATGTGTTAAATGTATAATAAAAGAAACTTAAAAAGACCGGAAGTAATCACCAAAGAAGTTAGGGGTTTAAATGAAAATTTGAACAAACAAAACCACGCAACAATTCCCTGCTAAGTCATACCTTACCTGATGCCTAATCCTTTTTTTTCTCAAAACCCTAAATCTCTTTTCATGCCTGAGCCCTAAGGTAAATAACCAACTTTGTATAATCCGTTTACTTATAATTTGGATCGCTTCATCAATTTTATCCGAAATTAAACAATATGTCGTTTTATTCATTGATATAATTTTGAGAATGTTGTAATTTTTTGTTTGTTATAGTCACTAAAAACAAACCCAAAATAAATGTCGCTCAATCTGATTTACGAGAGCTATGCTTTTTGGTTAATTATTAATCATGGACTTATGGATTTATATATTGATTTAGGCTTTTTTTTTTTCTTTGGGTAAGTAACTTGTGGTTTTGTGACTTTGTGCTTTAGTTGATGATTGGGTATCATAATATGATGATTTTGTATAAAAAAGTTGATGACATTGATTCATATTTATTGGGTTTTTTCCTGCCTTAGATGTGAAGCTATATCGACATATCCAAGAACATATGATTTCATCCATGCTGATGCGGTTATTACTTTATACAGAGACAAGTAAGTTTTTAGTATACCTATCTATATATTAAGATTTCTAAACTTTATCAATATGTGAATTCTAAACTGATTTAAGAATGGGATTAAAGATTTGGATTGGAAAACATATTGCTGGAAATGGACAGGATTTTACGACCACAAGGAAATGTAATAATTCGAGATTATGTTGACTTATTGTGAATGCAAAGACCATTGCGGATGAATTACAATGGGACACCAGATTGGTTGATCATGAAGAAGGGCCGCTTGTGAGAAAAAAACTACTCATTGCAACGAAGCAATATTGGACAGCCCCTGCTACTAGCCATTGAAGACGAGAACTGTAACGGTTTCTAAATTTTTTATTTTGTTTCACTTTTCTAACTATCTGTCGGAAATAATTAGCACGTGTTGAACCCCCACAAAAATCCCAAATATATTAATGTAGGAAAGAAAAGGGGACATTTTTTTTTTTGAGAAATTGTAAAGTAGATGTTGAAGTACAATGCTATTCAATAAAATCTTATTGTTTATTCTTATCTTTATCTTATTGATAAATTACTGTGAAAGATTGTTAATATAAACTTTTAGTTCCATCTTTGATACAATTTGAACTTATTTTTGTATTTGTTCTTTTATGATGTTATTTGCTTGAAAACATATAACAACATTAAATTATTTTGGCATTTTTTAATTGATATTTTTCCCAGATCGTTTCAGCCATTATGTATGCTTCACGTTTGGATTACCTCGTGTAGATGTCTATTTTCTGAAATTCACAAAATTCTCACCCAGTATGCTTCATGTGTAGATGTTTTAGCCATTGTCAAAATGTATGTTTTTATTATGCTTGCAGCCCGTCAAATGATAGAGATATGGGCAAGAGTACATAAATCGTTAAAAGATGATGATAAGGTATGTGCCGATTGCCCAATTTATTATAAAGATTTGCTAATTTGTTCATTAGCATTTATATGGTTTTTTATGTATCCAATTACATGTATACTTTGAGGCTTTTAACTTGGGTATACAATGCCCAGTAGTTACAATTTTGATAATTAAAGGTAAATTTAAGCAAGTCTAATTTGTGTTAATAGTTATTGAAATGTTCATTTGCTCATTAGTATATGTCATAATGTCAATGGCACTTACAAATTTTCTAACCTTCCCTAAGCATGGGTCAGGTCGGGCCTGTTTAGGTTGTGTCATATATGATTGCAAAGGTTCAATTGTATTAACATTAATCAAACATTGTAAATAAAATAACTTTTGGAAATTTAATGCAGAATTAATACAGACATGGTGGATTTTTGACTCGGACAACCCATTTGACCCATTTAACCCGTTTTTTATGCTAATCTTTTTAGTGTACACATTTCACCTGTTAGAGAGGAATAAACCTTGAATTCCTATGGCTAAAGCTGGTCACCTTTTAAATCTTGAAGGAGGAGATGGCACCTCTACTTCAGGTGGTTGCTTCATATGCTTTTATGGAATTGGTATTATCGCCTGCAATTCTTCCGGTATGGAATGAGTAAAGCATCAAGCTACAAGTCTCTATCTATACGGCCAATTCATAAGTAAATGGGTCAAAGTTATCCTGATCGAGCAGACTCAAAGATTGATCTATCTACAATCACACCTGAAATGGTACGTAATTCAAGATAGGTATTAAAGGTAAGTTATAAGGATGAGGTATTGCAGATTTTGAAAGGCGGGTTTTGCCTTTGAGGTTTTATAGCTTTAGAAACCATGATAAAACACGATTCCAAGCATTCCTAAAAAGATAATTCACACCAAGCATCACCAATGGTTTAGAGATAGGCGAAGCTAGAAGAAATTATTGGAGTTTTTATTGAAAAAATGATTGATATCATTGTCTTGATATTGAAATATATATGCAATCCACATGTAGTTCAGGGATAGTATCACTAACGAGTTACTTTTGAATTTTGATCGACTTTGAAGTTGTAGTAGCACCACATAAGGATAAAAGGATGGGCGATGGCAGGGGCGGTATCATAAATTTTTTGTAAGTGGGGGCAAGAATAAAGAATGCATATACATAAGGTCGGGTCCTCGACTCAAAATATTTTTTCCAGGTTAAGGAAATATAAACACTTTCATATATGGTTATGCTATATTCAATTAATTTAGTGAAGTTCAATTAAGCTAGGCATGTTTGTAGGACTAATGAAGAACTACAAGACTTTAAAAGATGGAAGTGCTTCCAAGATCGTGGAATGTTACTAATTGGTTGATAGAGAAGGTGAATAGTGGTGAGGAATCATATATGGTTCCATGAGATCTTATGGAATCGGTGAAAGCCACTAAAGAGGCTGAAAATAGTCAGGTGGTTGAAATCGAAGGGGATGATTGAATAAAAGGATCAAGAATGGAAGTAGCTCGAGCTAGCAAATGCTCATGCAACAAATAAGGTTAACCTAGAAGCAATGCGTCAAATAAACTGACGACCGGCATGATAAGTTTGCAAAATGTAGTGCGAAAGCTTACAAAAGAATTACGGCCTAGAGTTGCTTGAGTGCATTTAAATTAAGCTACCGTTTATGTTTGGTAAAAGGTATGAATTTGTCACTCATATTACATATTTATACTTTATGATAATACATGTTGTAGTTGTATATAAGGAATTTTCATATGTAGCATCAGATTGATCATAAAAATTAGATGTGGTAGTTTCAGGTAACTTTTGATTTTCACTATCTATTCAAAGTTGTCGCATATTAATTTTGTTAAAAAAGATCATGAAACATTAGAGGGTAGTATATAGTGATAAAATGTTACAACTTCCTTATGCCCCATCCACATAACTCAACCCATAACTAACATGTAAGGTGTAATAGATGGCTAAGTAAAACAATATGACACTAAATTCCAATCAAACTAACAACTAAATCTCTGTGACCCCTGAGGACTTAATTAACTAAGCCATTTAATCCTTTCATGTCATATATAGTCATTCAGCTCAATTATTGGACAACAACACAAGCTTATAAAGCCCCTGCTCGAGGTATTTGAGCCTCTTATACTACCTTTATGATATTTGTATTCAAAGACCGTAGATGCAAAATTTTGAGCTCAAATCATATGAGGAACTGAGATCAAGCTTATAAAGCTCCCACTCAAGCTCTTTGTGCCTTTTTTTTTTAATTGGTTTGAAATTGTTATGTATTTTATTGTTTTCAATTTCTAAGTGTGTTATTATTTATTTAAGAATTTAAGAAGAAAAATGGAATTTTGATTGAAACATAGGATGTATTCATTGATCTCAGATGTTAATAGTGATTTGCATTTGTAAGAAACTATATTTAACTTTTTGTGGGGAATGACTAATTTTTGAATTGAAGACAATGTTTTGGGTTGTATAATGGAATGACTAACTTTTTGTGGTCATGTTATTGTGCACATATCGTACGAATAATAAGCAAGAAGAAGAGACAATGGGCTGCTTTTCTCATATCATATGACATTTTAGTTTATGTTCTTGGCTTTTCTAATAGGATAAGATTAGTTTCTCTGTGATTTATGAGGTGTTTAAATGTGAGATATAGAACATATCTTATTTACAAAAGTAAATTACATAAATGGTCACTGTGGTTTGTTCCAGTTTTTCATATTTAGTCATTGAACTTTTTTTTGGGCAAATAACCTATTTAAGCATCATACTTGTCACAAAAAGCAGTTTGACGTAGCGAATAAAAAAAATAGCCCTTTTGGCTACTAAACCCGACTAGTTTGTCCTTTATTGGGCATTTTACCACTTGCTCAACGGGTATCCGGTATAATATATTTTCAGAACATCCAAGTCAGCAGCCACGCATCAAAATTTGACTTTAACCATATTTAAGAAGTAGAACAGCTACGCCACATATAATAATCGAAATTTGACTTTGAAAAGTCATGCGAATCAGATTCCGGTTCCAAAAGATTCACATCCAATATGCTTTGAACACCGCTTATAAAACTCAAAATTGAACCAAAGAAAATAAAGAAAACCAAGTGCCAACTCTACTCAACAGTATATTACAAAATCCAACAGTTATTCGATTTGAAGTTAACTAAGGCATTATGTCTATGTATACTAACCGCCGTTTTTTATCTTTATAATGGCGCTCAACAGTTATTTCAACCATCGGTGACGCGCGTAGTGATCTTGAAAGAGCTTGTGAAATCTCCATCATCTCTTCATCTCCATCAGCCCCCTTGTAGAGGGATATACTCACTTTCTTTAGCACAGATGACTTTGCAAGAAGAAGCTTCACAAAATCCAGTTCGGCCTTATTCCTTTTGCTCATATTTTTAATCTTTAACTCGCTAAGATGCTCCAACCAAATATCCGGACAATCTTCGAGTGTAAAGCAGCCTTCCTCTTCATGCTCACAACATTCGTGATCAATCTACAATATATCTCATGTGTACTTTGACATTTGTGTTTCAATTGAAAGGGGGATTTTTTAGGGTTCTTAGGGAGGATTTGGGATATTAGTGGAAGAGGTAAAAGGGTTAGGTATAGTGAGGTGGAAGGAGAAAAAAAAAAGAAAAAAACTTTAATATATTTAATAGGTGGAAATCAGAGGTGGTAACCGGGTATGTGGCAGATACCGGTTGAGCAAGTGGTAAAATGCCCAATAAAGGACAAACTAGTCGGGTTTAGTAGCCAAAAGGGCTATTTTTTTTATTCGCTACGTCAAACTGCTTTTTGTGACAAGTATGATGCTTAAATAGGTTATTTGCCCCTTTTTTTTCAACAAAGTCAGTCATTAAGGTTTCAAATTGTTACAAATCCAGTCACTAAGGTTTCAGTTTCGTTACATAAATGGGCACTGTGGTTTGAAACTTCAGTGACTATTTATGTAACGAAATGGACTGAATCTGTAACGATTTGAAACTTCAGTAACTATGTATGTCAAAAAAAAGTTGAGTGACTATATGTGAAAAAATGAACAAATCATAGTGACTATTTATGTAATTTACTCTATTTATAAAGTAATACCATTTAACTTAACTATTACATAATGAAAAAAGTGAATTTACCAAAATAATCTGTTAATTATTTCTAAAGTTAATCACAATTTAATCTACGAACTTTCTTCGCTCTTCATTACTCCAGTTTTCCTCTTTCTTTTACAGCCAAAACAAGTAAAAAAAAAAAAAAAAAAAAAAAAAAAAAAGTGCAACGAACAATTTGTTGTTGCTGATTTGTGTAGGTATTAGACAGTTATCTTTGAGAAAGATTTAGTTAGGTAATGTTGTTATTGATAGAGTTAGGTTTAAATTAAGTGTGTTTTTGGCGGTGTTGCAAAAAAAGTCTACAAAGCCGATTAATCACTGATTAGGTGCTACTAGGCCACTGACCTTGCCGATTTTTTTAAATCGTTAAAACAAATTGGTCAACAGTGGTTAACCATGGTCAAACTTGCCGAAACTTATAAATCTTGTTGGAAATACCCTAAACTCGTAAATTAGTTTTAATCACTTATAGTCACTATTCGTATCTATTACAAGATGTTTTTTATAAAGAAAATCTTGCCGGGAATACAAAAACTCGTCGTAAATACCCAAAGCTTGCCAAAAATGCCAATACTATTTATCACCGATTCGCTATTATTGCAACCCTGAACAAATGTAATCACTTATAGTCACTGTTTATATCTATTACAAGATGTTTTAAGGAAAATCTTTCTGGAAATACCCAAAACTCGCAAGAAATACCCAAAACTTGCCAAAAATGCCAATCCGATTAATCACCGATTAATCCCGCCTAGACCGATTACAAGCTACAGGGGGTCGACCGTCTCACTACCGATTCACGATTTTTGCAACCTTGGTTTTTAGTGTTCATTATGGTTCCCTTACTATATATATCAAGTAGGTCTAAGTTTAAGTAATACAAAATAACTTGAACAGAAGTTACATCCTGTCCCCCATTTCCATTTTTACATTTCATCAAAATCAAACATCATTGTGTGTTACTTATATGTCTGGTTTTGGTTTCACTTTTTGACTTATAGTCAAAACTAAAAACACCTCCATTAAACTACTTGCTTAGTCAAGGAATAGTACTAGCAAAATAAATAAGTAAAGAACGATAACACTTAGGTTGCCGGATAATACAGTAAGTTGTTGCACTTTCAACAGTCACGTGATAGTCAAATTGGTTATAATCAACTCTTTGGTTTTTTAATATTTAAAAATATATTATTCAATAATACTTTTGGATTTTTTTGTCTTCTCAATTTGCTTAGATGAAAATGGTACTACTCCTTCCCCTTCATCGTATAATACAAAATAAAAAACCATAAATAAAACAAACAAAAAGTTAAAATATTTGTTTTTTAATAAATAAAAATACTTTATTCAAAAAAGTAAAAAAAATCCCGCGCGTGCGCGGGCATTATAACTAGTTAATTGTATGGCAAATCCGCACGCGAAGAGAAATGATACATCTTTTTAATTTTTATGCTTAAAATTCTTTTTAGTTTTTTTTTGGGTAAAGGGTTTCCTCGGTAAATATATTACTCCAAAAAACATTTAAGTACAAAGGATATGACTGAAGTCTCATATCTCAGGCTGTTACATAGGCGGTAAAGTTAACATAACAAGACACTTCTTATCCTTAAAACAGTAAAACCACCACTACTCACTAGATTACATTTGACACAAAACCAAGCATAACCTAACGTCTAGATTGCTTACTACCATGACCTTGGAGCTTGATATCATACATGTCAGAAAAAGCATCCAATTGCCCTGGTAAATCATAGACCTGATCCGCATAATCATCATAATAATCTTCAAGCTCATGACTGCCGCCATTTGATGCGAGAAATTTAGCCATAGGATTATCCGGCTCAAGCACCTCCTCATCATCACTGTCAGAAACAATCACATCCCCCACTTTAGAGAATGGCTTACCCACCATAGAATACGGAGAGGAAGAAGAACTAGGTTTAGTAGCCGTATCATGCGCCTTTTCTTTCAAATCAACCTTTTTAAGAGATTTACCATCATCATCCACAAGAGTAACTTTTCCCTCAATAATTAGCTTTTCAAGCTCCTCAATTTTTCCAACAATAGGAGTAGTACTAGTGCTACCATTTCCACCCTTAGCAGAACTACCATCTTTGGTCAAGTCAACAGTAACACTAGGAATATCAGCCTCATCAGTATCAACCATATTAAAAGCATCAAACGGATTTAATGTAGCAATATTCGTCCCACTTGTACTAGCCACTTCAGTAATCTTCTTCTTTGTAGCATCCGGCTTCTTCGACACAGGTTGATACACCAAAGTTCTTTTTAGTTGGGGATGCAATAAGTTGATTGGAATGTGACAAAAGTGAGCCAACTTCTTAAACCTATGAATTTAAGACACGATACTGTAGAAATTTTTTTAGCAAGTTTTTTAGATGGCTATAGCATTGCTGATAAAAATATATGTCTAATTGCAAACCAAAATCAGGAAATTGCCCGAATCATAAACCACAATAATACAGGATCATAGTATATCACACTTCTAAAAAACTCTCTAACCTCTCTCTAACTTCTCTCTCTAGCCTCTAACCAAACAAATCTCGACCTTTCCCAGCGGTTGGCTTTGGTCGGTCATCTGGACCTCTTGTACTTTTTTCCCTTCCCAAAATAATAGCCCTTACCCATAGATTTGTCATCTCTCATTTTCGCGCTGCCGCCACCGCTATCTTCTGCTCAGATCCGTTACCATCCGGTCTCTTCTGCTCAGATCTGTTGTGGTCCGCCATCGATAGCTTGCTATATCCTTAGGTTTTGATTCTAGATCTGTTTGGTTTTGCTCTGGCTCCTTTTAGGATGCTCAGTTTTATCTTCTATGTATGTTATCCGTACTTTCTCTACTTTTGTCAAGCTACATCTTCATATGGTTCTGTCTACCAAAAGCTCACTTTGGTGATTCCCCTCACCCTTGTATGGTGTTGCTGTAGTCTGTCACAACTATTAGGGTGTATGCTTTTTTTTTGCTTAACTTGTTGCCTCGTGTATTTTGTTTGGCAAGTCGGCTTCGATTTTGCCCAGTATGTTCGATGTAACTTGTTGTGTTCAAATTACCTCCATTAGTGAGGAGTGAAATGTAATATCTGTTCAAAAAAATAAATAAATAAATAAACCACAATAATACAATACAAGAAAACAGAAAATAATAAATTAAAGCATGAACAGTAAACCAAACCGAATTGAGAACAAGATCGAGACACGTGTTTGGCACATTTTTTTTAAACGAATTTGTCGTTTATTTGTCGTCCGTTTCTCAAGATACAATGATCGTTGTACTTGTAACCATTCTCAATTTATGAGGTTATAATTTAATTATTTAATTATTTGTTTTAAATAAATTTACCTTTACGAGCAACCGGATTATTTTAATCGCGTACGTAGATTAACGTACATTTAATTCAAACAACACTAGGCTATGTGTAGTCTACCCATTATATGCATTTTTTGTTCCTTACAATCATATTTTAAAAGTCATATTTTACTTTCTCCAATTTTACGTAAATCTTTCACCCTTTTACGTTTTACACGATTTAAATCTACGTTTTAAGGTTTTAACAACATTTAAGCCTTCTACCAACCTCAACACTTATCTAAATTACTTAAATAAGTTATAATAACAAGTTTTAACATTTTTATAAGTTTTAACACAAATTTACATATAAGCCCTTAAAATATAGATAATATGTATAAAAAACATATACGTAGTAGTACTCAGTGTTGCAAAAATCGGCCGAATCGGCCGTTTAATCGTCGATTAATTGGTAATCGGCTATACACCATTCAGAATTTTGAAAATCGGTCAAAAAATCTGCCAAAAATCGGCCGAATTGGTAAAAAATCGGCCCAATCGGTTGAATCGATCAACTTTAAAATATAAAATTTCACTTATGACGCACAATGGGGATCGTTTATTTCACTTATAACGCACAATGGGCCTTATAATCAGACTTGGAGCCTTTTATTGAGGTTTGGAAACATAGTAAGCTTAGAATCAGTTAAGATATTTAGTTTGGTCTCCAGAAATACCCAAAACTTGCTGGAATTGCCAATCCGATTAATCACCGATTAATCTCGCCTTGATCGATTACTCGCTGCAGGGTGGTCGACCGCCCGACTACCAATTCAAGATTTTTGCAACATTGGTATTACCTAAAAGCTCGATAATAAATCGATCGAGTCGAGCCTATATAAGCTCGATCTCGACTCATTAAATATTTCAAGCTCATTTACTGGGCTTGAGCTCGAGACTCGATAAAGCTCGGCTCAAACAAGCTCGAGTTACTCAACAAAAAATTATTTGTTTACACCCCTACCCAAGAGTCTACTTGATCCTAGAGATGGTGTTGAATTTAGGTCTTCAATTTCAGCCAATAATCTTGGATCCTTCTCCACAGTCACTGGAATAAAAGCCCGGCCAGCTGGTGGCAAGTTTTGCTGCTCCAGCCCAAAATGTGATCAGTCCAGTTAAAGGAATGAGGAGACTAGACAGTCGAAGCAAAGATTCCAATTGAAACCAACATAGTATAATCAACTAGTTGTCTCAACTCACAACTATTTGATCAATGACAGGATAATCAGTTGAACATCAATAATAACTTTTAGTTACAAAATGAGTATGCTATAAGAAAATTAAATACATTCATCAATAATCAAGTAGAATAGTAATCATTTTAGTGAAAACTACACCTATATAAATTGTATTATTGTGAAATACTGATGCATAACAAATTAGATTAAACTAAAAAACTAAATAATCACTTTTAGTTACAAAAGATTGCAAACAGAAACCACAAGAAGTTAATATTTCCGGTTACAGTCGAGACGGCTTGTACCTTGTGAAACCGTGACACTAGAGATAAGTAATGATCTCTAAAGCTAAGCTTGAGTTGGTAAGTTTTGATCTAATATCTTCTTAAAATTGTATTTGTGAAAAAGTATTACAAAAAACTATTATTTAGACCGTGACATTTAGACCGGTTGCTATGTAACACACCGGTCCAAAAAACTATTATTTAGACCGGTGTGTTTAATTTACACCGGTCTATATAATCCGAACAATTTAGACCGGTTCCTTTAATATGCACCGGTCTAAATAATTTTTGAAAAAAAGGGAGCCCAACGGCTAGAAAAATAGATCTGCTATAAATATCCAAAAACACCACATGCTTGCATTTAATACACTCGAAAAATGTCATTAATTTTCTCATAATTACCATACTTTTCCGCATTAACTACAATTAAAAGGTATGTATCACTTCTTATACATTCATATTAATACCAACTAGATTTTTTATGATTATTTATGTAAACTTTTCCATAAAAAATGTTATACTTATAAAAATCACTAATTGCGTGTTTATGGATATACATTTGTTATTGTGTATAAATGAAAGCTAACATGAATATTTTTTCTATATTTATAGGAATGTTTGCGTAAATCGTCTTTATATGATATCCGAAATGTAGATTCATTGACCCGTGGAAGTAAGGTATGTTCTAAAAGAATTACGAAAACAATTATTTTATGCAACATTCCCGTTATTAGTTTAATTCCCGTTAGTTTAATTCCCGTCCGAAAACAATCGTTCTTAATGCAACTCATGAGCCGTTAGTTTAATTCTCGCCCGAAAATAACTTAATAGAGGTTAATTTCGGATTGTCCCCATTTGAAACTGCTTTTTGAATACCTTGTCTCATTTAGGATGTGACTGTGTATTATCGTATTGAGTGTAATTTAAGATGGATTGTAGTATATGGATGTACGAGATAGAACGTGTTAGCATCGAATACTTGGAGCATTTGTCTCATTTCCTAAAAGTTGCCGAAGATGATCGGGTGAAGAAAGGAAAATCAAGAATTCATTGTCCTTGTAGAAATTGTTTAAATTGGGAGTGTTTTGCCGATTTGAAAACTATTAATATCCATCTTATAGAAAAAGGGTTTATGCAAAGGTATACTTGTTGGGATTTTCATGGAGAAGTCAAAGCTAAAAGTAACACGTTTGTTTCTAATTGTAATGTCAAACATAAAAACGAGTCATACAATAATGATCTTTTAAATGAGATGTTACATAACTTAGAGGATAATGTTGCTGAAAAAAATCAAAAACAATTTCAAAAATTTCTTGTCGACTCAGAAGCACCGTTGTATGAAGGTTGTGAGGATTTTACCAAACTATCTGATGTTTATAAACTCATGAACATTAAATCAGTTACTGGTTTGAGTGACACAAGTTTCACAACTCTGCTAGAAGCGTTACATGAAATGTTCCCAAAAGCCAAGTTGACTATTTCAACATACCAAGCAAAAAAATTGATGTGCCCGATGGGAATGGAAATCGAAAAAATTGATGCATGTCCAAAAGATTGTATGTTGTATAGAGATAATGACAAGGACCTACATGCATGTCGGATTTATGGTAAATCAAGGTACAAATGAAAAAAAGATACACCACTTAACCCCGACGTGACTAAGAATGGCCCACCTGCTAAATTATTGTGGTATTTTCCTGTAAAACCAAGATTGGAACGATTATTTTCAAATGAAGAGGATGCAAAGTTATTACATTGACATGCCAAAGAGCGTAAAAGAGATGGAAAACACGTAGCTGATTCCCTTCAATGGAGGAACGTCGATAACGAGTTTAAAGAGGAATTTGGATATGAGATTAGAAATATACGCTTTGGACTTAATTCAGATGGAATCAATCCTTTCGGAAACATGAGTAGTCGTTGATCCGTGGTAAACCGGTCAAGTCTAATCACACAAGCCGGCCACTTGTGAATGGCCAACCGTAACAGACTTAAAACAGCTTAAGCACAAATGCAATGAAGTCCTGAGGAGTATAGGGTTTCCCCGGGTCGTTATGTCCCACGGAGACTCAATGGTGTGTACACACTTGATCAGACGATAGAATGATCACTAATGATAGTGATCAGAAAGGATTTGGATTGGATAATTACACTACTGAAAAAGATCTACAAATTACAGCGACTTAAATGCAAATTAAAGGAAATAAAAGATAAAATATATTAAATAAACGCTATCACTATTTTTACAATGATTTTTTTGTGATTTTATAAAATAAAATAACTTAAATAAACTATTTTAACTAAAACGTAAACTCAAATTATCTAAAAACGTTACTTAAAATGGATACGTACGTTATTTATAAAAATTACGCTGGAGCGCAAGACAAAACGTAAAATTTATGAAATAAAAGTCCTACAAGTGTAAAAACAATTTTATTACGTACTATATAACAAAAGAAAATTTTAGGAAAAAGCCGGGTATTTTTTCGACTCTTAAATTATTTATTACGAATTAAATACTATTTTACACTAATTAATTAATTAAAAATACTAAACATTTTGAGAAAAATCTGAAAGAATCACAAAAAATACTTTAAACAATGCTGGTCTTAAGAAAAATAAAAAACTTGGAGGTTGCTTTAGAAAATAAGCACTAAATAAGCTAAAATGGGCTTATGGTTAAAACTGCCAAAGAGTCCTTAAGGGATTAATTTTGCAAATTAAAACCAATAAAGACCCAAGGGCGAGTTGGGTTTGGTGTTGTGTGTTAGAGCGTGGACTGTTGGGCAGGAGGTCTTGGGTTCGAATCCCACCTCTTGCCTTTTGCTTACTTATTTTTTTTTTCGATTTTTCTTTTTCAAACTTATTAAGTACACTAAAATAAACACTTTTTATAACTACAACTTTTTGCAAAAGCAACTAAAAAGCTCAGTTGAGCTTAAGATTTCTAAACAGTGGGCTTTAAGAATAAATAAGCATAAGCTTTAAGTTAAATGGCTTAATAAGCTACAAAATAAGCAAAAGAAAACTGGACATAAACTAAGGAACTAATAATAAGCTAATAAGAAAACTGAGAAAGCATTTTGACTAAAAAATAAGCACTAATCAACTTTAAATAAGCACAAAGTTATCTGTTTTTCCAGTATACTGTTTTGAGTTACTAGGCACCTTTGAGCTAATAATTAAGCACTGAAATAAGCTAGTAAATGAAATCAAAGACTGGAAATAACAAGTTCACTAGCTAAGCTTTCCAAAAAGCTAAATTACAAGGATTAGCTTACACTAATAAGCTTTTGAGAAGCTCTTGAAAAAGTTGGAAATCACTGTGCACAGGGCATATTTCAGAAAAAGGGGTCAAAACAAGCTTAAAAATAAGCACTTTACAAGCTAATTAAAACTGAACTAGTATTTTTCTAATTTTGTTGAGCAGCTAAATATTACTATCCCAAAAGGATTTAAGCTAAAACCTAATATTGAATCCTACACAAAATTATACATTTTATTCAAAAACGGCTTAAGTAAAATTTGACTTTTTGTAGAAATGAACTAGTTTGACTTTTATGAGTTTATAACTGATTTTACTTACTAATTATGTTATTATAAGCTATGATAAAGTGAAATTAAGCTATTGTATCAAGTTGTATGCTACTTTGATGAAAATTGCCATTTGAAATCTCAACAGTGAACTGCACATTGAGATTAGAAGCTATGTTGACTTTTTATAAAACAAGTACTATTTGTTAATGTTTAACTGAACTATTAGGATCTATTGTAGTGTATATCAGACAAGAACAACATCACAATCAACCTCTAACACAGTTTAACAAACAAATCCAAACACCCTTAATATAAACTGTTTTGTAATTAAAATGAGCTAAACACCAAACCAACTTGTATTAATGATCAAATTAAGTTAAGCTACCCTACATACAACTTAATAAACAGGTTTTAACAGTTTATGACTACCAATACAAACACAATCAAAATATGCAAACTTGCTTGAAAATGAAAAGTGAAATATAAACTCACATAAGTCCAGCTGTTTGCAGGCTAAAACCAGACCCAATTCTAATCTATCCTAGTCTAATCCAACCCCAAAGCACCACTGCATCAACCCATTATCCATCTCCATTACCAAATTGACCTTGTTTGACTTTCTTTGACCAAAGTTCAAATTTGCTAGAAACTTAAATGAGAGCTTATCAAAGGTTGTAATAAACTCACATACACCTGTTTGAGCTTAAAAATAAGCTAATAAAAGCTTGTATACAAGACTAGGAAACTGAAATTTTCAACAGTCAACTGGAAACTTGGAATTTATATAAAAAGTTGAATTGATATTCAAAAGCACATTACAATGAAGTCTCAGCTTAGTTATGATACATAAAAACTAAAATTACAACATTTGCTTTAAAGTAAAACATTAATTTTAAAAAATGACATTAGGAAAATTTATAAAACTAACTACCTCTATTTCTTCTCTCTTCAACCTCCTTTTATACTCCATCATCCTTCTCTCCTCTTTATAAGTGAATCCCACTTCCTTTTTGGTCCATTGGATGACTTAAGGTGATCATGACCATTCATTCCATTTTTGGCGGGAAAAAGATATTAAGCAGTTGGGGGTTGAGTAAAGGGGAGGGAGATGCATTAAATGTATCTTGGATTGTGTGGAGGTGGGGGGAACATGGAAGGGTGCTAGTGAGCTGGGGGGATGGTGTGGTTGTGTGTAGCAGAGAAACAAGTGGGAGGAAGAAGAAAAAGGGCGCCAAGGGGTTGAGTGTTTGACCAGGGCTTGACCAGATATTAGTAATAGGGGGAGGTCAAAATGGTAAGGGTCCAAAAGTAATAAGGCAGGGGTCACTAAGGGTTTAGATAGGGTCCAAAATGGTATTAAGAGGTTTAATACATAGGGACCTTTGTGTAATTTTCTGAAATTGAGGGACCTAATCTGCCATATACACAAAGTTGTTTCAAGGGACTAAAGCTGACAAGCTTCAATAGTACAAGGACCAAACTTGACATTTTCCAATTTTCTAAGGACCATTTTTGACAATTTTCAAAGTTTAGGGACCTAAGTTGTAATTTTGCAATTTTGAATCTCAAAGACCAATTTTGACAACTTAAGAATCCCTAGGGACTTAAAATGATATTTTCCTTTATTTAGATTTACCAGGGACTGTTTTTGACAACTTTTGAAACTTGGGGGACTAAAACTGCCATTTTTGCAAATTTGATACGTTTTTCATCTGATTTTGATATTTTTGCATTTAAAACACATAAAACACTGATTTGTGATATTTTCATCATTTTGATGCATTTTTGAGTGTTTTCAGATGATTTTGCAGTTTAGATTGTACAAAAATGATGAGTATTTAGACACTCATCAATCCCCCACACTGAGATATTGCTAGTCCCTAGCAATGATTTGAACTTTAATGGATTTTAAAAACTCTTTACCAAAAGCCATCACTTCTGGAGTAGCCAAATGTTTCAGTTCAAGTAAGAACTATGGTACACTGATAACCATGTGATTTTGAGCAAACCACCAGCTTTCAACGGTTTTGATTTGTCTTTACCAGAAGCCGTTTGCTCTGGACTAGCCAACTCTTAGATAAATTATCAATATTATCTTTGGTGAGCTGATTACCAATTATGGTTTTTCCACTGCCTTTACCACAAGCCATAAACTTGCGGGCTAGCCAACTCTTCACTAATTAAAGATATGGTGAGTTGAGAACCATACAATTTTGGGCAAATTGCAAGCCGTAAACGGATTTGATATATCTTTACCAAGAGCCGTTTGCTCCTGGATTAGCCAATCCTTTTGTCTTACAGACAAGGCGGACTGATAACCAAGCTGAGTAAGTGTAGAACACTTACTCCAAAAAAAAAATTTTGGCCAAAAACGGGGGAATTGGGTGGATAATATATGATAAAATTCGTGAGAATTCCCCCCCACACTTAGAAATGAATATTGCCCTCAATATTCAAAGTACCGGCGGTTATGCCGAAACTGAGAACGTAAAAGGGAAATATTACGGCCATTATTTTAAATTTTTTTTTTTTTTTTTTTTTTTTGTAGTTGTAGAGATATATATATATATATATAACCTGTGGGGCATCACCCCCACACTTAGGTGGTAGAAAGGGGTAAGAAGTCAGAAATATGGGTGAAAACCCATATGGTGTGTGCCACTGTTTTTGTTTTCCGAGTCGCTAGCTTGACTCGACCCCGAATTCATTTGTTCATGGGGAAGCAAAGTGGAAGAAACAATCTCCATCGGACTTTCAATCAAGATGTTTGGATAAACATTGAAGCACGTGAAAGTTCCACACCGATGAGATATAGATAGAACCGGCTCAAAAATGATAAATGAAAATGCCGGGATCAAAAATAGTGTCCTCATTCCCGAAGGAGAAAAGGGAACGAGAAGTCACACCATATGTGAAGAAAAGAAAGAAAATCATGATAAAAATCATGACTAACTCCTCATTATCAGAAGGGGAATTCATGATTTTTGGATCATGAATCTCATCAGTAAGGATAGAATCGTCATCACATGATGGAAGAGATAAGATAGAATACAGAGGTGGGACAAGTGGTGTGCTCTGAGAGCTAGCAATTTCAACCACTTCCGTGATGGTCTCTGTATCGGCCTCAGACATTTCATCGAAAAGAGGATTTACTTTCTCAAAAGTGTAGTCATTATTAAATTCAAAAAGAGGATTTGAGAAAATCCCGGAAGTAACCTCAGAAATGTCGAGAGAATCACAAAAAGGCAAATCATAATCACTATCGGATATATCCTCAGACTCACTTGGGATTGGGACGAAGTTCTCAACATTAGACGATTCCGTTTCCGGAATTGTGCCAAGATGCTCATCCTCCATTATGAGAGAGTCTTTGGAAGCAATAAAAGGTAAGATAGGTGTGATAGCAATAGACTGAGGGAGTTGAGAAATGATATTTTTCAAAGGAATAACACTCTCCTCGTCGTCCTCATAATATTCCCTCATTTGAATATTATCCTCATCATCATCGTCATCATATCGGATTCTTATATTCATCTGCTGAAGCTTACACACCATTCTTTTCATTTGTAGTTTCTTCCGAATGCGTATTTCTTCAGAACTTTGTGGAAGATTACACTCCTCGTAATCATTGAGATGCTGTGAAGGCTCGGAAGTCTGATGACTGATGGAATACTGTGGGGGTTGGAAATTGTCAAAACCGGGAGAATTGGAGTTGTGAAAATTTTGATTCATCTGTTGACATTCAAAAGTCGCATGAGGACCCCCGCAATTCTCACAACAGAGAGAATTGGGAAAATAACTTTCACCAAAGTTCTGATTGTAACATGGTTCCGGCTCATAGACAAGCGGGACCCGTGGTGGACAATCAAAACCGTAATGAGAATCATTCCCACAAAACTCGCATGAGTAGGATTCGTATTGGGGCTGTGGAGGTAGGTAGGAAAAATCGGGTGTTTCATTTGAAATGGGATCGGGATTACCGACAAATTTGTCTCCGAAACTCACATTGGTACATCGCCGACAATTTCCACCGTTAAATGGACCTCCACACCAGGAACATGTCGAAAACCATGACATGAAGAATTAAACAGATAAGAGGGATAAGAGATGAAGAATTAAACGGTTATAGAGGATAAGGAATGGAGAATTAAACAGATTAGAGGGTAAGGGAAATGTAGAATCAAAAGATGCGAGAGGGTAAAGATGGATATTTTTGGATTTTTGAAAAATATGCTGCAAAAACAAAGAATGAAAATATTTTTGGTGTTGTTAACACTTCAGGAAAAGTGTTAATGAACTTTTTGGATTTTCTGATTAACTTTACAAAAAACTTTTTACAAAAGATGGTATATGTGCAAGAATGGATCTGAAAAAGGTTTAGAACACGCTAAAGCCTCCCCGGCAACGGCGCCAAAATTTGATCCGTGGTAAACCGGTCAAGTCTAATCACACAAGCCGGCCACTTGTGAATGGCCAACCGTAACAGACTTAAAACAGCTTAAGCACAAATGCAATGAAGTCTTGAGGAGTATAGGGTTTCCCCGGGTCGTTATGTCCCACGGAGACTCAATGGTGTGTACACACTTGATCAGACGATAGAATGATCACTAATGATAGTGATTAGAAAGGATTTGGATTGGATAATTACACTACTGAAAAAGATCTACAAATTACAGCGACTTAAATGCAAATTAAAGGAAATAAAAGATAAAATATATTAAATAAACGCTATCACTATTTTTACAATGATGTTTTTGTGATTTTATAAAATAAAATAACTTAAATAAACTATTTTAACTAAAACGTAAACTCAAATTATCTAAAAACGTTACTTAAAATGGAAACGTACGTTATTTATAAACATTACGCTGGAGCGCAAGACAAAACTTAAAATTTATGAAATAAAAGTCCTACAAGTGTAAAAACAATTTTATTACGTACTATATAACAAAAGAAAATTTTAGGAAAAAGCCGGGTATTTTTTCGACTCTTAAATTATTTATTACGAATTAAATACTATTTTACACTAATTAATTAATTAAAAATACTAAACATTTTGAGAAAAATCTGAAAAAATCACAAAAAATACTTTAAACAATGCTGGTCTTAAGAAAAATAAAAAACTTGGAGGTTGCTTTAGAAAAGAAGCACTAAATAAGCTAAAATGGGCTTATGGTTAAAACTGCCAAAGAGTCCTTTAGGAAAAATGGGCATATGAATTGGTGTTAAACAACTTCAGATGTCGAATAATCACTAAGGATAGTGATCAGTAAGGTTTTTGAGAAATTTATACCTAAAGTAAAGATCTACAA
Organism: Chrysanthemum seticuspe; assembly: GCA_019973895.1. NCBI lineage: Eukaryota > Viridiplantae > Streptophyta > Magnoliopsida > Asterales > Asteraceae > Chrysanthemum > Chrysanthemum seticuspe. The sequence goes on along the minus strand of BPTQ01000006.1, from coordinate 78,229,227 downwards.
ATTACAGCGACTTAAATGCAAATTAAAGGAAATAAAAGATAAAATATATTAAATAAACGCTATCACTATTTTTACAATGATGTTTTTGTGATTTTATAAAATAAAATAACTTAAATAAACTATTTTAACTAAAACGTAAACTCAAATTATCTAAAAACGTTACTTAAAATGGAAACGTACGTTATTTATAAAAATTACGCTGGAGTGCAAGACAAAACGTAAAATTTATGAAATAAAAGTCCTACAAGTGTAAAAACAATTTTATTACGTACTATATAACAAAAGAAAATTTAGGAAAAAGCCGGGTATTTTTTCGACTCTTAAATTATTTATTACGAATTAAATACTATTTTACACTAATTAATTAATTAAAAATACTAAACATTTTGAGAAAAATCTGAAAAAATCACAAAAAATACTTTAAACAATGCTGGTCTTAAGAAAAATAAAAAACTTGGAGGTTGCTTTAGAAAATAAGCACTAAATAAGCTAAAATGGGCTTATGGTTAAAACTGCCAAAGAGTCCTTAAGGGATTAATTTTGCAAATTAAAACCAATAAAGACCCAAGGGCGAGTTGGGTTTGGTGTTGTGTGTTGGAGCGTGGACTGTTGGGCAGGAGGTCTTGGGTTCGAATCCCACCTCTTGCCTTTTGCTTACTTATTTTTTTTTTCGATTTTTCTTTTTCAAACTTATTAAGTACACTAAAATAAACACTTTTTATAACTACAACTTTTTGCAAAAGCAACTAAAAAGCTCAGTTGAGCTTAAGATTTCTAAACAGTGGGCTTTAAGAATAAATAAGCATAAGCTTTAAGTTAAATGGCTTAATAAGCTACAAAATAAGCAAAAGAAAACTGGACATAAACTAAGGAACTAATAATAAGCTAATAAGAAAACTGAGAAAGCATTTTGACTAAAAAATAAGCACTAATCAACTTTAAATAAGCACAAAGTTATCTGTTTTTCCAGTATACTGTTTTGAGTTACTAGGCACCTTTGAGCTAATAATTAAGCACTGAAATAAGCTAGTAAATGAAATCAAAGACTGGAAATAACAAGTTCACTAGCTGAGCTTTCCAAAAAGCTAAATTACAAGGATTAGCTTACACTAATAAGCTTTTGAGAAGCTCTTGAAAAAGTTGGAAATCACTGTGCACAGGGCATATTTCAGAAAAAGGGGTCAAAACAAGCTTAAAAATAAGCACTTTACAAGCTAATTAAAACTGAACTAGTATTTTTCTAATTTTGTTGAGCAGCTAAATATTACTATCCTAAAAGGATTTAAGCTAAAACCTAATATTGAATCCTACACAAAATTATACATTTTATTCAAAAACGGCTTAAGTAAAATTTGACTTTTTGTAGAAATGAACTAGTTTGACTTTTATGAGTTTATAACTGATTTTACTTACTAATTATGTTATTATAAGCTATGATAAAGTGAAATTAAGCTATTGTATCAAGTTGTATGCTACTTTGATGAAAATTGCCATTTGAAATCTCAACAGTGAACTGCACATTGAGATTAGAAGCTATGTTGACTTTTTATAAAACAAGTACTAGTTGTTAATGTTTAACTGAACTATTAGGATCTATTGTAGTGTATATCAGACAAGAACAACATCACAATCAACCTCTAACACAGTTTAACAAACAAATCCAAACACCCTTAATATAAACTGTTTTGTAATTAAAATGAGCTAAACACCAAACCAACTTGTATTAATGATCAAATTAAGTTAAGCTACCCTACATACAACTTAATAAACAGGTTTTAACAGTTTATGACTACCAATACAAACACAATCAAAATATGCAAACTTGCTTGAAAATGAAAAGTGAAATATAAACTCACATAAGTCCAGCTGTTTGCAGGCTAAAACCAGACCCAATTCTAATCTATCCTAGTCTAATCCAACCCCAAAGCACCACTGCATCAACCCATTATCCATCTCCATTACCAAATTGACCTTGTTTGACTTTCTTTGACCAAAGTTCAAATTTGCTAGAAACTTAAATGAGAGCTTATCAAAGGTTGTAATAAACTCACATACACCTGTTTGAGCTTAAAAATAAGCTAATAAAAGCTTGTATACAAGACTAGGAAACTGAAATTTTCAACAGTCAACTGGAAACTTGGAATTTATATAAAAAGTTGAATTGATATTCAAAAGCACATTACAATGAAGTCTCAGCTTAGTTATGATACATAAAAACTAAAATTACAACATTTGCTTTAAAGTAAAACATTAATTTTAAAAAACGACATTAGGAAAATTTATAAAACTAACTACCTCTATTTCTTCTCTCTTCAACCTCCTTTTATACTCCATCATCCTTCTCTCCTCTTTCTAAGTGAATCCCACTTCCTTTTTGGTCCATTGGATGACTTAAGGTGATCATGACCATTCATTCCATTTTTGGCGGGAAAAAGATATTAAGCAGTTGGGGGTTGAGTAAAGGGGAGGGAGATGCATTAAATGTATCTTGGATTGTGTGGAGGTGGGGGGAACATGGAAGGGTGCTAGTGAGCTGGGGGGATGGTGTGGTTGTGTGTAGCAGAGAAACAAGTGGGAGGAAGAAGAAAAAGGGCGCCAAGGGGTTGAGTGTTTGACCAGGGCTTGACCAGATATTAGTAATAGGGGGAGGTCAAAATGGTAAGGGTCCAAAAGTAATAAGGCAGGGGTCACTAAGGGTTTAGATAGGGTCCAAAATGGTATTAAGAGGTTTAATACATAGGGACCTTTGTGTAATTTTCTGAAATTGAGGGACCTAATCTGCCATATACACAAAGTTGTTTCAAGGGACTAAAACTGACAAGCTTCAATAGTACAAGGACCAAACTTGACATTTTCCAATTTTCTAAGGACCATTTTTGACAATTTTCAAAGTTTAGGGACCTAAGTTGTAATTTTGCAATTTTGAATCTCAAAGACCAATTTTGACAACTTAAGAATCCCTAGGGACTTAAAATGATATTTTCCTTTATTTAGATTTACCAGGGACTGTTTTTGACAACTTTTGAAACTTGGGGGACTAAAACTGCCATTTTTGCAAATTTGATACGTTTTTCATCTGGTTTTGATATTTTTGCATTTAAAACACATAAAACACTGATTTGTGATATTTTCATCATTTTGATGCATTTTTGAGTGTTTTCAGATGATTTTGCAGTTTAGATTGTACAAAAATGATGAGTATTTAGACACTCGTCAGTCGTCATAGCACTTGGCCGGTTCTTTTATGCATATACAATCTTCCACCATGGCTATGTATGAAATGAAAATACATCATGATGTCATTGCTAATACAAGCTTTAAGTTAAATGGCTTAATAAGCTACAAAATAAGCAAAAGAAAACTGGACATAAACTAAGGAACTAATAATAAGCTAATAAGAAAACTGAGAAAGCATTTTGACTAAAAAATAAGCACTAATCAACTTTAAATAAGCACAAAGTTATCTGTTTTTCCAGTATACTGTTTTGAGTTACTAGGCACCTTTGAGCTAATAATTAAGCACTGAAATAAGCTAGTAAATGAAATCAAAGACTGGAAATAACAAGTTCACTAGCTGAGCTTTCCAAAAAGCTAAATTACAAGGATTAGCTTACACTAATAAGCTTTTGAGAAGCTCTTGAAAAAGTTGGAAATCACTGTGCACAGGGCATATTTCAGAAAAAGGGGTCAAAACAAGCTTAAAAATAAGCACTTTACAAGCTAATTAAAACTGAACTAGTATTTTTCTAATTTTGTTGAGCAGCTAAATATTACTATCCTAAAAGGATTTAAGCTAAAACCTAATATTGAATCCTACACAAAATTATACATTTTATTCAAAAACGGCTTAAGTAAAATTTGACTTTTTGTAGAAATGAACTAGTTTGACTTTTATGAGTTTATAACTGATTTTACTTACTAATTATGTTATTATAAGCTATGATAAAGTGAAATTAAGCTATTGTATCAAGTTGTATGCTACTTTGATGAAAATTGCCATTTGAAATCTCAACAGTGAACTGCACATTGAGATTAGAAGCTATGTTGACTTTTTATAAAACAAGTACTAGTTGTTAATGTTTAACTGAACTATTAGGATCTATTGTAGTGTATATCAGACAAGAACAACATCACAATCAACCTCTAACACAGTTTAACAAACAAATCCAAACACCCTTAATATAAACTGTTTTGTAATTAAAATGAGCTAAACACCAAACCAACTTGTATTAATGATCAAATTAAGTTAAGCTACCCTACATACAACTTAATAAACAGGTTTTAACAGTTTATGACTACCAATACAAACACAATCAAAATATGCAAACTTGCTTGAAAATGAAAAGTGAAATATAAACTCACATAAGTCCAGCTGTTTGCAGGCTAAAACCAGACCCAATTCTAATCTATCCTAGTCTAATCCAACCCCAAAGCACCACTGCATCAACCCATTATCCATCTCCATTACCAAATTGACCTTGTTTGACTTTCTTTGACCAAAGTTCAAATTTGCTAGAAACTTAAATGAGAGCTTATCAAAGGTTGTAATAAACTCACATACACCTGTTTGAGCTTAAAAATAAGCTAATAAAAGCTTGTATACAAGACTAGGAAACTGAAATTTTCAACAGTCAACTGGAAACTTGGAATTTATATAAAAAGTTGAATTGATATTCAAAAGCACATTACAATGAAGTCTCAGCTTAGTTATGATACATAAAAACTAAAATTACAACATTTGCTTTAAAGTAAAACATTAATTTTAAAAAACGACATTAGGAAAATTTATAAAACTAACTACCTCTATTTCTTCTCTCTTCAACCTCCTTTTATACTCCATCATCCTTCTCTCCTCTTTCTAAGTGAATCCCACTTCCTTTTTGGTCCATTGGATGACTTAAGGTGATCATGACCATTCATTCCATTTTTGGCGGGAAAAAGATATTAAGCAGTTGGGGGTTGAGTAAAGGGGAGGGAGATGCATTAAATGTATCTTGGATTGTGTGGAGGTGGGGGGAACATGGAAGGGTGCTAGTGAGCTGGGGGGATGGTGTGGTTGTGTGTAGCAGAGAAACAAGTGGGAGGAAGAAGAAAAAGGGCGCCAAGGGGTTGAGTGTTTGACCAGGGCTTGACCAGATATTAGTAATAGGGGGAGGTCAAAATGGTAAGGGTCCAAAAGTAATAAGGCAGGGGTCACTAAGGGTTTAGATAGGGTCCAAAATGGTATTAAGAGGTTTAATACATAGGGACCTTTGTGTAATTTTCTGAAATTGAGGGACCTAATCTGCCATATATACAAAGTTGTTTCAAGGGACTAAAACTGACAAGCTTCAATAGTACAAGGACCAAACTTGACATTTTCCAATTTTCTAAGGACCATTTTTGACAATTTTCAAAGTTTAGGGACCTAAGTTGTAATTTTGCAATTTTGAATCTCAAAGACCAATTTTGACAACTTAAGAATCCCTAGGGACTTAAAATGATATTTTCCTTTATTTAGATTTACCAGGGACTGTTTTTGACAACTTTTGAAACTTGGGGGACTAAAACTGCCATTTTTGCAAATTTGATACGTTTTTCATCTGATTTTGATATTTTTGCATTTAAAACACATAAAACACTGATTTGTGATATTTTCATCATTTTGATGCATTTTTGAGTGTTTTCAGATGATTTTGCAGTTTAGATTGTACAAAAATGATGAGTATTTAGACACTCATCAATCCCCCACACTGAGATATTGCTAGTCCCTAGCAATGATTTGAACTTTAATGGATTTTAAAAACTCTTTACCAAAAGCCATCACTTCTGGAGTAGCCAAATGTTTCAGTTCAAGTAAGAACTATGGTACACTGATAACCATGTGATTTTGAGCAAACCACCAGCTTTCAACGGTTTTGATTTGTCTTTACCAGAAGCCGTTTGCTCTGGACTAGCCAACTCTTAGATAAATTATCAATATTATCTTTGGTGAGCTGATTACCAATTATGGTTTTTCCACTGCCTTTACCACAAGCCATAAACTTGCGGGCTAGCCAACTCTTCACTAATTAAAGATATGGTGAGTTGAGAACCATACAATTTTGGGCAAATTGCAAGCCGTAAACGGATTTGATATATCTTTACCAAGAGCCGTTTGCTCCTGGATTAGCCAATCCTTTTGTCTTACAGACAAGGCGGACTGATAACCAAGCTGAGTAAGTGTAGAACACTTACTCCAAAAAAAAAATTTTGGCCAAAAACGGGGGAATTGGGTGGATAATATATGATAAAATTCGTGAGAATTCCCCCCCACACTTAGAAATGAATATTGCCCTCAATATTCAAAGTACCGGCGGTTATGCCGAAACTGAGAACGTAAAAGGGAAATATTACGGCCATTATTTTAAATTTTTTTTTTTTTTTTTTTTTTTTTGTAGTTGTAGAGATATATATATATATATATAACCTGTGGGGCATCACCCCCACACTTAGGTGGTAGAAAGGGGTAAGAAGTCAGAAATATGGGTGAAAACCCATATGGTGTGTGCCACTGTTTTTGTTTTCCGAGTCGCTAGCTTGACTCGACCCCGAATTCATTTGTTCATGGGGAAGCAAAGTGGAAGAAACAATCTCCATCGGACTTTCAATCAAGATGTTTGGATAAACATTGAAGCACGTGAAAGTTCCACACCGATGAGATATAGATAGAACCGGCTCAAAAATGATAAATGAAAATGCCGGGATCAAAAATAGTGTCCTCATTCCCGAAGGAGAAAAGGGAACGAGAAGTCACACCATATGTGAAGAAAAGAAAGAAAATCATGATAAAAATCATGACTAACTCCTCATTATCAGAAGGGGAATTCATGATTTTTGGATCATGAATCTCATCAGTAAGGATAGAATCGTCATCACATGATGGAAGAGATAAGATAGAATACAGAGGTGGGACAAGTGGTGTGCTCTGAGAGCTAGCAATTTCAACCACTTCCGTGATGGTCTCTGTATCGGCCTCAGACATTTCATCGAAAAGAGGATTTACTTTCTCAAAAGTGTAGTCATTATTAAATTCAAAAAGAGGATTTGAGAAAATCCCGGAAGTAACCTCAGAAATGTCGAGAGAATCACAAAAAGGCAAATCATAATCACTATCGGATATATCCTCAGACTCACTTGGGATTGGGACGAAGTTCTCAACATTAGACGATTCCGTTTCCGGAATTGTGCCAAGATGCTCATCCTCCATTATGAGAGAGTCTTTGGAAGCAATAAAAGGTAAGATAGGTGTGATAGCAATAGACTGAGGGAGTTGAGAAATGATATTTTTCAAAGGAATAACACTCTCCTCGTCGTCCTCATAATATTCCCTCATTTGAATATTATCCTCATCATCATCGTCATCATATCGGATTCTTATATTCATCTGCTGAAGCTTACACACCATTCTTTTCATTTGTAGTTTCTTCCGAATGCGTATTTCTTCAGAACTTTGTGGAAGATTACACTCCTCGTAATCATTGAGATGCTGTGAAGGCTCGGAAGTCTGATGACTGATGGAATACTGTGGGGGTTGGAAATTGTCAAAACCGGGAGAATTGGAGTTGTGAAAATTTTGATTCATCGGTTGACATTCAAAAGTCGCATGAGGACCCCCGCAATTCTCACAACAGAGAGAATTGGGAAAATAACTTTCACCAAAGTTCTGATTGTAACATGGTTCCGGCTCATAGACAAGCGGGACCCGTGGTGGACAATCAAAACCGTAATGAGAATCATTCCCACAAAACTCGCATGAGTAGGATTCGTATTGGGGCTGTGGAGGTAGGTAGGAAAAATCGGGTGTTTCATTTGAAATGGGATCGGGATTACCGACAAATTTGTCTCCGAAACTCACATTGGTACATCGCCGACAATTTCCACCGTTAAATGGACCTCCACACCAGGAACATGTCGAAAACCATGACATGAAGAATTAAACAGATAAGAGGGATAAGAGATGAAGAATTAAACGGTTATAGAGGATAAGGAATGGAGAATTAAACAGATTAGAGGGTAAGGGAAATGTAGAATCAAAAGATGCGAGAGGGTAAAGATGGATATTTTTGGATTTTTGAAAAATATGCTGCAAAAACAAAGAATGAAAATATTTTTGGTGTTGTTAACACTTCAGGAAAAGTGTTAATGAACTTTTTGGATTTTCTGATTAACTTTACAAAAAACTTTTTACAAAAGATGGTATATGTGCAAGAATGGATCTGAAAAAGGTTTAGAACACGCTAAAGCCTCCCCGGCAACGGCGCCAAAATTTGATCCGTGGTAAACCGGTCAAGTCTAATCACACAAGCCGGCCACTTGTGAATGGCCAACCGTAACAGACTTAAAACAGCTTAAGCACAAATGCAATGAAGTCCTGAGGAGTATAGGGTTTCCCCGGGTCGTTATGTCCCACGGAGACTCAATGGTGTGTACACACTTGATCAGACGATAGAATGATCACTAATGATAGTGATTAGAAAGGATTTGGATTGGATAATTACACTACTGAAAAAGATCTACAAATTACAGCGACTTAAATGCAAATTAAAGGAAATAAAAGATAAAATATATTAAATAAACGCTATCACTATTTTTACAATGATGTTTTTGTGATTTTATAAAATAAAATAACTTAAATAAACTATTTTAACTAAAACGTAAACTCAAATTATCTAAAAACGTTACTTAAAATGGAAACGTACGTTATTTATAAACATTACGCTGGAGCGCAAGACAAAACTTAAAATTTATGAAATAAAAGTCCTACAAGTGTAAAAACAATTTTATTACGTACTATATAACAAAAGAAAATTTTAGGAAAAAGCCGGGTATTTTTTCGACTCTTAAATTATTTATTACGAATTAAATACTATTTTACACTAATTAATTAATTAAAAATACTAAACATTTTGAGAAAAATCTGAAAAAATCACAAAAAATACTTTAAACAATGCTGGTCTTAAGAAAAATAAAAAACTTGGAGGTTGCTTTAGAAAAGAAGCACTAAATAAGCTAAAATGGGCTTATGGTTAAAACTGCCAAAGAGTCCTTTAGGAAAAATGGGCATATGAATTGGTGTTAAACAACTTCAGATGTCGAATAATCACTAAGGATAGTGATCAGTAAGGTTTTTGAGAAATTTATACCTAAAGTAAAGATCTACAAATTACAGCGACTTAAATGCAAATTAAAGGAAATAAAAGATAAAATATATTAAATAAACGCTATCACTATTTTTACAATGATGTTTTTGTGATTTTATAAAATAAAATAACTTAAATAAACTATTTTAACTAAAACGTAAACTCAAATTATCTAAAAACGTTACTTAAAATGGAAACGTACGTTATTTATAAAAATTACGCTGGAGTGCAAGACAAAACGTAAAATTTATGAAATAAAAGTCCTACAAGTGTAAAAACAATTTTATTACGTACTATATAACAAAAGAAAATTTAGGAAAAAGCCGGGTATTTTTTCGACTCTTAAATTATTTATTACGAATTAAATACTATTTTACACTAATTAATTAATTAAAAATACTAAACATTTTGAGAAAAATCTGAAAAAATCACAAAAAATACTTTAAACAATGCTGGTCTTAAGAAAAATAAAAAACTTGGAGGTTGCTTTAGAAAATAAGCACTAAATAAGCTAAAATGGGCTTATGGTTAAAACTGCCAAAGAGTCCTTAAGGGATTAATTTTGCAAATTAAAACCAATAAAGACCCAAGGGCGAGTTGGGTTTGGTGTTGTGTGTTGGAGCGTGGACTGTTGGGCAGGAGGTCTTGGGTTCGAATCCCACCTCTTGCCTTTTGCTTACTTATTTTTTTTTTCGATTTTTCTTTTTCAAACTTATTAAGTACACTAAAATAAACACTTTTTATAACTACAACTTTTTGCAAAAGCAACTAAAAAGCTCAGTTGAGCTTAAGATTTCTAAACAGTGGGCTTTAAGAATAAATAAGCATAAGCTTTAAGTTAAATGGCTTAATAAGCTACAAAATAAGCAAAAGAAAACTGGACATAAACTAAGGAACTAATAATAAGCTAATAAGAAAACTGAGAAAGCATTTTGACTAAAAAATAAGCACTAATCAACTTTAAATAAGCACAAAGTTATCTGTTTTTCCAGTATACTGTTTTGAGTTACTAGGCACCTTTGAGCTAATAATTAAGCACTGAAATAAGCTAGTAAATGAAATCAAAGACTGGAAATAACAAGTTCACTAGCTAAGCTTTCCAAAAAGCTAAATTACAAGGATTAGCTTACACTAATAAGCTTTTGAGAAGCTCTTGAAAAAGTTGGAAATCACTGTGCACAGGGCATATTTCAGAAAAAGGGGTCAAAACAAGCTTAAAAATAAGCACTTTACAAGCTAATTAAAACTGAACTAGTATTTTTCTAATTTTGTTGAGCAGCTAAATATTACTATCCCAAAAGGATTTAAGCTAAAACCTAATATTGAATCCTACACAAAATTATACATTTTATTCAAAAACGGCTTAAGTAAAATTTGACTTTTTGTAGAAATGAACTAGTTTGACTTTTATGAGTTTATAACTGATTTTACTTACTAATTATGTTATTATAAGCTATGATAAAGTGAAATTAAGCTATTGTATCAAGTTGTATGCTACTTTGATGAAAATTGCCATTTGAAATCTCAACAGTGAACTGCACATTGAGATTAGAAGCTATGTTGACTTTTTATAAAACAAGTACTAGTTGTTAATGTTTAACTGAACTATTAGGATCTATTGTAGTGTATATCAGACAAGAACAACATCACAATCAACCTCTAACACAGTTTAACAAACAAATCCAAACACCCTTAATATAAACTGTTTTGTAATTAAAATGAGCTAAACACCAAACCAACTTGTATTAATGATCAAATTAAGTTAAGCTACCCTACATACAACTTAATAAACAGGTTTTAACAGTTTATGACTACCAATACAAACACAATCAAAATATGCAAACTTGCTTGAAAATGAAAAGTGAAATATAAACTCACATAAGTCTAGCTGTTTGCAGGCTAAAACCAGACCCAATTCTAATCTATCCTAGTCTAATCCAACCCCAAAGCACCACTGCATCAACCCATTATCCATCTCCATTACCAAATTGACCTTGTTTGACTTTCTTTGACCAAAGTTCAAATTTGCTAGAAACTTAAATGAGAGCTTATCAAAGGTTGTAATAAACTCACATACACCTGTTTGAGCTTAAAAATAAGCTAATAAAAGCTTGTATACAAGACTAGGAAACTGAAATTTTCAACAGTCAACTGGAAACTTGGAATTTATATAAAAAGTTGAATTGATATTCAAAAGCACATTACAATGAAGTCTCAGCTTAGTTATGATACATAAAAACTAAAATTACAACATTTGCTTTAAAGTAAAACATTAATTTTAAAAAACGACATTAGGAAAATTTATAAAACTAACTACCTCTATTTCTTCTCTCTTCAACCTCCTTTTATACTCCATCATCCTTCTCTCCTCTTTCTAAGTGAATCCCACTTCCTTTTTGGTCCATTGGATGACTTAAGGTGATCATGACCATTCATTCCATTTTTGGCGGGAAAAAGATATTAAGCAGTTGGGGGTTGAGTAAAGGGGAGGGAGATGCATTAAATGTATCTTGGATTGTGTGGAGGTGGGGGGAACATGGAAGGGTGCTAGTGAGCTGGGGGGATGGTGTGGTTGTGTGTAGCAGAGAAACAAGTGGGAGGAAGAAGAAAAAGGGCGCCAAGGGGTTGAGTGTTTGACCAGGGCTTGACCAGATATTAGTAATAGGGGGAGGTCAAAATGGTAAGGGTCCAAAAGTAATAAGGCAGGGGTCACTAAGGGTTTAGATAGGGTCCAAAATGGTATTAAGAGGTTTAATACATAGGGACCTTTGTGTAATTTTCTGAAATTGAGGGACCTAATCTGCCATATACACAAAGTTGTTTCAAGGGACTAAAACTGACAAGCTTCAATAGTACAAGGACCAAACTTGACATTTTCCAATTTTCTAAGGACCATTTTTGACAATTTTCAAAGTTTAGGGACCTAAGTTGTAATTTTGCAATTTTGAATCTCAAAGACCAATTTTGACAACTTAAGAATCCCTAGGGACTTAAAATGATATTTTCCTTTATTTAGATTTACCAGGGACTGTTTTTGACAACTTTTGAAACTTGGGGGACTAAAACTGCCATTTTTGCAAATTTGATACGTTTTTCATCTGGTTTTGATATTTTTGCATTTAAAACACATAAAACACTGATTTGTGATATTTTCATCATTTTGATGCATTTTTGAGTGTTTTCAGATGATTTTGCAGTTTAGATTGTACAAAAATGATGAGTATTTAGACACTCGTCAGTCGTCATAGCACTTGGCCGGTTCTTTTATGCATATACAATCTTCCACCATGGCTATGTATGAAATGAAAATACATCATGATGTCATTGCTAATACAAGGTCCTAAACAACCAGGCAACGATATTGACATTTATTTGAGACCGTTAATTAATGACATGAAGGACCTATGGAGTGAGGGCATAAAAGTGTATGATGCATACAAGAAAGAGACTTTCCAATTGCGAGCCATAACTTTTTGCACTATTAGTGATTTTCTTGCTTATGGAAATTTGTCGGGATACAAAATGAAAGGGAAAATGGCATGACCTGTGTGTCAAGATCACACTCACTCAATTTGGCTGTCTAATTGTAGGATAATAGTATATATGGGGCATCGAAGATCACTTCAAGAGTATCATCCATACCGTAAAAAGAGAAAGTTGTTTGATAATAGCATTGAAGATAAAAAGCTACTCCCACCATTAAATGGGGAGGCTACATTCTCCCAAGTGGAAGATATCCATGTTGTGTTTGGGAAAGGGAAAGAAGGCACTTCAACTTCAAAAGAGAGTATTTGGAAAAAGAAAATCTGGAATTACCGTATTGGAATTGCTTGCAAGTTCGAAATTGCCTTGATGTTATGCATATCGAGAAACGCTGATGTGGCTGCAACTAGACTAATTGTTTAGGTCACCAACTCACTTGGTGACCACGATTTTGACCATCGGGTCAAAAACGCTGATGTGGCTGCAACTTAACTACAAAATGCCACTTTTTTGGCATTCGGCGTAACAGATTTTAATTTTATGTCATTCAGCTAGAAAAACTAGTTGACTTAATAAAAGTCAAACCGGTGCAACTTCTTGATTAATAGGTAACTGCTTATGGTCTTGATCCTAGAGAATTGTTAACATAGTGATTTGTTTGGTATTATAACATTCTTACAGTGCCTTATGTAACAAAATAATGTCAAACCAAATAGCCTTAAACTTGATATTATAACATTCTTCCAGAAACCAAACAGCCTTAAACTTGATAATCGATAAAGGCTGTTTGGTACTTATGTTTGTTTGGTTTAAAGCTATTTATAATTCTTGCAGGTATGCGTAGGCTGTTTATAATTCTTACAGATATGCGTAGGCTGTTTATAATTCTTACAGAAACCAGAAACAAACTAGAATGTTATAATTCTTACAGTGCCTTGGATGACTATCCTAGTACTTATGGTATGCGTAGGCTGTTTGGTTTGCTCCTTTATCGATTATCAAGTTTAAGGCTATTTGGTTTGCTCAAGTATTTTTAGTGGTTGTTTCAATTGCTTATTCTTGTGTTATTAAAATGTAGTGCAATCAACAACAAGGCAATTCTGAAAGCGGTTATTATGTCATGAGATGGATGTACGATTTTGCGAACACTGATCAACAGCACTTCCCTGCAACAGTATGTATTGTTTGGTTTTTTGTTTTGTTTTTTATTTTCATTTCTCTATAGGTTTTATATATTTATTGATTTTTATATTTTTAACATATAGATCCCATGGACAAATCGGAGTGTGTTTGTTTCAAAAGAGATTGATCGGGCCGTTGAGCAGTGCATACAATGTGTCCTATTTAATTCTGATGGAACTGTTTATGGCCGGAAGTGCTTGTTTCTGGAACAAGATAAATGCTTATTAGATATTTGGATGTACATTATCAGCTCTCATGATCTTTTGTTATTTTAGAGGCTGATTGTATTGTTGTTTAACTTAAATGATGATGTATGGATTCCTATTTATATTAGAGGATGAATGGATTCTGGTTAAGTTAGCTTTACAGGTTTTGTTTATTAGATTAGTAGGTTACAGGATTTGCTATTAAACTGCATACATGAGAAAAAAATTTGCTTGTTTAATCATTTATTTATTTTTCCTGAATAATTGGCATTTAGACCAGTTGAAATAATACTAACATGTCTAAATTATGTCCTTTAGACCCGTCTATAAACCGGTCCAAATAAATACCTTACACCAGTCTAAATAATATCTTTTAGACCGGTCCACAAACCGGCCTAAATGATGCATTACACCAGTCTAAAAATATATCTTTTAGACCAGTGTCCGACCGGTCTGTATTACGTTCACCCTTTTGGACCTCCCCCCTTTTACACCCCTCATGTAACCGGTCTAAATAACCTTTGTAACCGGTCTCAATGAGCTTTTTTGTAGTAGTGTTTGGTAGTTTTTTTCTATTCAAATTTGCTTTTTATATCACTTTGACTCTTCGAGTCTCAATAGCCAGCTCCCGATCTTTATCTATTTACAACTTCCATCCTTATATATCTTCCCAGTAAATTCTCCTTCAATTAATACACGATTTTTTCTTCGCTTGTTAGGCTTTACCGCTTTAAAGGTGAATCGCCAAGCTTCATATCCACAGGGATGATCCCCGTAGTTTACTCAATACTTTAATTTACATTCTTAAACTTCAACATGCATGATACATCTCTTATATAATAAGATAACTCCACAAAGTGAAAAAAGAAGCTAGAAAATTGCAATTTGAATATTGGTAGTGCACCATCCGCATACGTGACAAAATTTGCATTCTTATGAGCTGAGCCAATAAAATTCAAATTTGAAACTTAATTTAGTAAAACTTTTTAATTTTTGTTTAATTTATAAAATAAATTAAAAAGAGACATATATGTTAATTTTGTAAAAATAAAACTAAAAATAAATAGGGTAAAGCATTAAACAATAGTTATTAATTTTTAAATAAATTATATGAAATTAAGTATACTTATCAGATTTCATATTTTTAATAACTTTATAAAATTAATAAATACTCATAGACTTTATACCTCCTAGATTTTATATTTTATACAAAAAAACAATAATATGTTGTTTTTATTTATAAATTTTATTACCAATATATATTAAACTAATGTATTTGCATAAAATTATAATTATAAAAAAGGAAAGCATATTGTGACATGTAAATGAATATATGAGAGTATACATATACGAAAGACTAATGTTATTCTTTTTTAAGAGATTAAGTAAAGATATCCGGAAAAGAACTCTTTTTAACTATCCGCATTAAATAACGACTCATGTTATTACTCTTTATAAGTTTAACGCGCGTACGGGTTTAAAAATCGGTTTAAATTATTATTAACAAGAATATATATATATATATATATATATATATATATATATATATATATATATATATATATATATATATATATATATATATATATATATATATATATATATATATATATATATATATATATATCGCTATATTATATATAACAGGAGGCATTTGACATTAATGCCAACTCAATGCCACCTCAATGCCACCTAAGCATTTTTGGTCCAACTAAGCAATTAATTGTTAATTTTCCGAATTTTATTATTTTTATTTGTAATTTTCGGATTTTTTTTAAATATTTTTGAAAATTGTTTATAAAAAAGGTTCCTTGCAAGGATTGAACCTTGGTTGTTTTGTTAAATAACTTGTGTGTTTACCACTTAGGCTACAAGTTATTTTGATAATTATGTTGCATTCTATAACATATAAATAGCTTTATGAATTTCGAATTTAATAAAAAATTTAGAAATTTGTATTGTTTTAGGATTGTGTTGTGTTGATTTTTACTTAAAATAAGATTATGATAAGTTTGGTATGGATTCATTGTTATCTTAACTCTTTCCTTATTGTTCTCATCATCTATATTCACGATTACACTCACAAATACACACAAAACCTCTGTGTTCATTCTTATTCTACAAAAGCGTATCTTTTTTCCTTTTGATTTTATGTTTCAGGAGATGACAGGGTGCTCATACATAGGGATTTTTTGTTTTGAGATGCAGTATATAAGGTATCAAAAAAAGTATGCCTCCCCTCAAAACCCTAATGATAAAACAATGCAAACCATCTTACTTACATTTGATAATATCATTCATGTTGATTTTTTTAACTGATGGCATGTATCAATTTAATAACAATTGTGTTTATTTTAATGTTGTAAGTCTATTCAGCCATGCAGTTGTCTTCTAAGGTATGTAATTATTCTTACATACGTTTGGTTATATCATTCACCTTAAATTACATCATATTGCAGTCAACTAAAGAGATTTGTCATGGAAACTACTTACATGTAGATCCCAAAAATATGGAGTGCATACATGATCTTCAAGTGGTAGCTAGATAAGGTACGAGATATGTTTTTCGCTTTTGGTTATTATACCTATTCGGCATCTGTATTCATTTATATTTTGCTCTGTAGTGCCTCGAAAGAATTTACATGTCACATATTTTGGAGCCTTTTTGTGACACTTCAAATACTTTAAACTCTAGACCTTCAGTAAGGGCTTAACTGCTCTTCACAATACCTCTGTCGATATTTGGCTATTACCGCAACTTCATATGCAATCCTGCCGAGTATTACTGTTTCTCCCTCGCTCTGTGTGTGTGTGTGGGTGCACGTGTGTGGGCGTGTGTGTGTGTAAAGTATATGATTAGCTACACCTCTCAGTTATGTAATTAGGTGATAATACTTCTGTTAAAAATACTTCTTGCAGGATGACCTTTTCTTATATTCTTATGTTTGGGCTAATAATAGGTTTGTACGAGAAGCTCTTCTCATTCGTGAGGTTTGTAGTTCACATTATAGTTCCTTTCTGGTCCGTGTTAACAATCTGGAATAATAATATATTCTTTGTCAGGAATTTGGCGATACCGAGTGGGTGCGATGCAATGACAACAATGAACTAAGGAGTGTGGGAGCTCGGGCTAAGCAATGTTTCTTTTTTTTATACAGCTAAACTTATTGTGTAATCTTTTACATTATGTAATAAGAGGAAACCCTTTTTTTATTAAACGGCCCTTTAGAAGTGGTCTTGAGTATCTGATTGTTATATTTTCGAGGACTTTTTGGCTATATTGCAATGAAACTTGCTGATTTTGTTATTGAGGAAAGTGACAGGTATCATCATACACTAGGTCAGCAAACAATGTTAGGTTTCACCTTCTTATTCCCTGTAATGTGTTTTCGTATCAGTTCCACTTCATATCTTCCCTCAAATCCAACGTGAGTATTTGTTATACAAGTACACCTATCATATAACCATTATTTTTTTATGTGTCTTTTGTATAAAGGTTGGGTAGATTTTCAGTTAATTTAATTCCTGATACTAATTGTGTTTGTTTATTCTCAGGGATTCAGAAATGTAGGTTCATGGGCTGCTCAGCTTATGTAATGCACCTGGATGTAATTTTCCAGTTTGCTGAATACAATTCACAATTGATAGTTAAATTTGTACAACTTATTTACAATCTGTTTTTTGAATGTTTTTTTTAATAGATGTGATGGAATGGCAAACAAAAATTTATATATCTTAAGGGGTTCCGCTCAGGAGCAAAACATCAATTATTTTTGCAGTCTCACTGACCATGGTGGTCTCAAGGTACAACCGCGCGTACATGATGCAACATGTCTTTTCCTTTCACAATGTTGTGAAGATGTATATGGAATTTTCTTATGTGCTTGCCATTGTTAGTCATTTAGAGGTGAGTTTACCGTTATTTAATCTGAAGCGAAGTGGCTTATATAGCTTGATAGTCTTATAAGAATGAGCTTTACCCGAACAGCCACTTAGTTTTGTGTTACTGTGTACTATAGACGTATTTGCTCTTATGGTATTTGTACTCGATTTAAGGTTTTTTTTTTTTTTTTTTCCTTTTTTTAATTTTCATTTGCAAAATCCTTTTTTCACGGCCAGAGATGTAAAGGCTACGGAGGAGTTAACTTGGGTAAGTAAGCGTGAGCCACAACCTCTTAAGCTGACATGTTTCAAGGTTAGGCAAGCCAGAATTTGGTGGAGGAATTCATGGTCAATGATGCAGTTATAAGGGACAATTAGGCATCTGTCAATGAGGTAAATCACTCACTGCAAATACTTTTGCAACCATTTATTTGGATGTTTAGCTGATATCTTTTAAAGATTTAGTATATTTATCCTGATGAGTTAACCTTCTTCTGATTATTCATTTTCCTACAGGAATATGTGAAGCATGTTTCTCTGAAGACGAGTTTATTAGAAGTTTATAACATACCAAAACATCAGAACCCATTAGACAAAATCACTCGGCTACAGGTAACATGTTTCAAGAATCATACATTTTAGTATTAAATGTTACTCCGTATTAGATTAGTTCTTTGAACAGGTTCCTGTGTTCGAGACTGCTTCCAATAAGTTAGTTTCGGAAGATTTTAGTATTAAATGTTACTCCGTATTAAATAATAAAACTCTACTATACAAGTATACAACACAAGAACTGTACAGATGCATCATAGATGCATGTATAGTTAAAAAATATGCACGGGAATTATCTTCTAAATTTTATGATCACTGTGTTTATTCCATGGATGACCAGTGCCTTAAAAGTGATTCCACTGTCAACCTTCGAGTTGCACTAAGCATCGAGATGAAAAATCGACAACCATCTATTTTGTATTCCTCCAATGGATCCCTGTGCCCAAAACTTCTCACATTCACCTGCAGAAAGCAGTGAATTAAACTTAACGCTCAACAGATGATTCCATGGAAGATATGTAGAGAATGAGAGTATTAAATTCGATTTTGGAGCAACGGATGCAAAATAATCATTGTACTTGCAAAATTTGACTTTGAGCACTGTCCCTGAGCACTATTTGCCAGTTCAATTATGTACGAACCTTCATTTTTTTGAAACAAGTAGAGTCGGTAGCAGAAAAGAAAATAACGCTAACGTGCACTGTTAAACTCTAATTTAGCACAGTCAAAACTGGCAATTCTTTGTATAGTCTGAAGTGGGGCAGATCAAGTTCAGTTGGCCCGAAAATCCTTTTGTCCAAATATTTTAGCTTCAATAGACATAGTTATTGTCTTTACAAACATTATATTATTTCACTGACAATCAAACTTGGAAAAAAAAATGTTCCATGAGGTTTTATAGAATGAAAATACAGTTTTGGACACCTTTGCAGCCGCTTGGCTCATTTGACCCATTTCCTTTCAAGCTTTTTTTTTTTTTTTTTTTTTTTTTTTTTTTTTTTTTTTTCAATTTCCCAAATTTGACAAATATGATGGTTCAAAATATCATTTATGATTACAATCAAGACAGATTAGTAATTCTACTTGACATTTTTTCCATTTCAAATACTGGAAGGACGAATCATGATAGTAGCATACCGCTGAGTTTAGTCTGTTCATGTTGACAAGGTGATCCCTCCAGAAACAATCTAGGGACTTCACAAGAACTGCTCTCTGGAATCAAGAATATAAACTATATATTACAAAAGGAATAAAGAGGAAAAACAGACAACCAGTCAATGATAGTAGCTTTATAAATACAAAAAATAGAAAACTTGCCTCAATTTCTTTTACATATTCTTCTGCATAACCAGACTCTTCAATGATGTTCATATATGAAATGATTAACAAATCACCAAGGTACTTTCGCAGAAGATTAGCAGTAACTCTGTATTTTCCATCTCTGTAGTTGAAATTTTGCGTTAAAACCTTTTGTATTTAGATTATGTATAAGAAAGGTGAACTAAAATAAATGTTTATTGTACATACTTGAGTGAATCATCAGAGCATATGGCTAGCCACCGTTTAAGTGAAGAGGTCTTCTTGCGTATACCTCTGAAAGCATTTGGAGGTTGCGGTAAATTTGGAAAGTGGAAATCATTGATATACATCACTTATTTTATGAACACTAGCAAGTGATTGCATTAAAGATTCCACTGTAAGTCCTGTACATGACTCTGTACCAATAGCAAATATTCTTTTAGTCCAAGATTAGATAAGAATTATTAAATAAAGATGATGAGTTGAGAGACAGGATTAAAACTAAACATTACCTTCTAAAAATTTTCCAGAAATTGCAATAAAGTCCTTTAAGAGTTTGTCTAAGTTCCAGCTGCTTGGATGCTATAAAATATAAAGAGTGTAGTGTTCAGATCTAAGTAAATAATTATAATCTGAATCTAGGGCATAATGATCAAGTACCTTTAGTGGATTAACATTTGCAGTAGTGGTGGAAATTTTGAACCAGTTTACTCATGCATTAGTTGATTTGAGTAAAATTTTTTGTCAAATGGGTCACTGTGGTGACTGATTATAAATATTAGCATGTAGATAAATTTTAAACGGATCATGTTGCTGACGTCAAGGCGGGAATTTAAAGATATTTATGTTGTATTTGAACTCATGGAGTCTTATCTTCACCAAGTCTTCAAGGCCAACAATGACTTGACACACGAGCACCATTGTTTTTCCTGTATCAAATGCTACGAGCTTTGAAATTTATGCACACAGGTTATTTAGCTGCCTTGGATTTACTAATGTGATTATGTTAATAAAGTTTATACATTTCCTAGACTGGCAGTCTGGCACTAGCTCTATGAAATCAACAAATATGTTTCATCGAGATCTGAAACCAAAGAACATATTAGCAAATGCAAATTGCAAACGAAACATATGTGATTGTGGACTTGCAAGGTTGCATTTACTAATACACCAACAACGATTTTTTGGACGGTATGTTATAAAATTTTACTACGCTTAATGTATTATGTAATTCACATTAAACTAATATATTTCCCTTTGTTACCCTTAAAACATTGCAGGAGTATGTTGCAACAAGATGGTATAGGGCTCCTGAGCTATGTGGATCGTTTTATTCAAAGGTATTGCCCATGAGAGTATATATATTCTTTATCTTCTCCTATAATATCCAAATAACATGTTTTATAATACATGAAAAAGGATTTCACATATCTTTGCTTCGATTTGGAGGTATTTGCTGATCTATTGTGGGTGTGTGTCAATTTGTGGTGGGTTGTTATGTTGGTTATTTCGTCTTTGTGACTTTTCTGACATCTTTTGCCAATTTAATTGGAGTATACCCCGGTTGTTGATATTTTGGGAATTGGATGTATATCCGTTGAGGTATTGACCGGAAAGCCACTCTTTCCTGGAAAAAGCATAGTACATCAGTTGGACCTTATCACCGATCTTCTTGAAAC
This sequence comes from Chrysanthemum seticuspe, assembly GCA_019973895.1. Classification (NCBI taxonomy): domain Eukaryota; kingdom Viridiplantae; phylum Streptophyta; class Magnoliopsida; order Asterales; family Asteraceae; genus Chrysanthemum; species Chrysanthemum seticuspe. The sequence goes on along the minus strand of BPTQ01000006.1, from coordinate 78,207,783 downwards.
ACCATCACCAGATACTAATGATTCAAGGTTGGTAAAGCCTTAGTCTTACGTATGCGTGTTTAGTTAAAATATGTGCATGGGATTCAAATTCTCTAAGCCATTGTAGTTATTATAGGTGCTGTGATACTACTTTTAATTGAGAATAGTAGATTAGTTAGCATTAAGGAAATCATTTCATTACTCTTTCCTTAAGTCTTACTATTATAACAGTAGAGTTACTTCATGATGTGGATGCTAGAAATTAAAATTTGATTACATGAATGAGCTCAATCGGTCAAATGATTTTATTACTACTAATGTTATAAATGTTTCTATGACTGTAATGATTTCTTAACTAAGCCAAACACTCTCTCGATCATGATTCCTCTATCTCTTCAGAGGCTTCATAATTTACATGGTAGTTTGATATAAGTTTTTGTTTAATGATTAGGTAACAATACATTTATATATGTATATGTATATAATTATCCACATTACTATGTATAATACGAGACCCGTAACCATAACTTGACATATTGACCCAACTGTTTGGGATACCACTTAATTCGAGTTGCAACTTGATTCATGTTTTAATAATTTTAAAGAAGGAAGTAGTAGTCGTTACCCATTTAAGTATGGATGGGCTGATGTTGGTTATGTTGTGTATAAAAGTTTGATCCAAGGAATCTAGAAACTTATATTGGCACATTACTATTGACTTAGCTTTGTTTGATGTCCAGTTTTTCAAGGGTATTGCATCAGAAGCTCAGAACTTGCTTAACGATCTTGAAGACATTCTCTACAATCAAGAAAATAAACTAACTGCGTATGCACATCAGCAACGTGAGGTTAGATTATAAGGGTTCATCGTTGTCCTTTAATATTCATTTACTGATCTTTACATATGTACACACCAGGAAAAACTATTCGCAACTATGAAACATCAGTTTTATGTATATTTTTGTTATTATAATATGATCTATCTCTTTAGATTATGGATTTAGTTTGGTGCTTTGATTTTTCTTTCAGATTAACAAAAAAGGACGCAACGCATTAAAGGAGAAGAAATCAGCAATGTTACAGTCTAGATGTTGAAAATGAATGCACCACGTGTTTAGCTAATAAGTTTGAATCGGCAGCAACAAGAGTAACACCTAAGTCAATTGAGATGGAAAAAGACACTAACAATAACTGAGATTCATGTTATGTATAGTATGCAGTGGACCAATAGTTTCTGTAAATATGAAGATAAGAGTGTTATAACATGTTTTGTAAGCAATAAAGACAAACTTTGCAATTGGTCCCTCATGTTACTTTCACTTATAATTCTTCGATACAGCGCAGCCAAAGCCCAACACGTTTGATCAAGACCATTTAGTTTATTAAATTTCTAAAAAAATGTTTATTTAATATTTTTTTTACAAATATTTGAGATTTCTATTATAGCTACCTTTCTAACAACTCACGGGATAAACATATCTTCATATGTTTTTAAAAAGTTATTAAACTTTCAAAAAAAAAAAGAAGCTAATAAGCTTATTTAAGGTGTTACATAAGCTTAAATAATTATAAGTCATGCCCGCCCATTGAGCGGGCTTCGAAAACTAGTATATATATATATATATATATATATATATATATATATATATATATATAGTGCGGTTCTAGAGAAAAGTGTAATTAGAGAGAAAAGTAAGAAAAAAAGTTATAGGGTCTAATTTGAAACATCTCAAACTTCAGGGGTAAGTTTTGTAAACCATCCCCACCCACCCCCACACCCCCACCCACCCATCCACCCAACCCCATCCCGCCAAAAAAAATAAAAATAAAAAAAATTGGCCAAATATTTTTTTTCCCTCCAAAAATTTATAACTGTGATGCACCTTTTTTTTTGGTGCATCTCAATTATAAAAATTGGTGCATCATAGTTATAACTATTTTTTTTAACTGTGATTAACCAAAATTAAAAGGTGCATCAGATCGCATATGTTATTAACTTATTCCAGAAAAAGTTTTGAATTAGAACCTTCAACCTTTGTGTATAAAAGAGAAAAATTTCAAATGATTCAACACGTTTATTTTATTAATCACATGGTTAATATACAATGAAATCAATTATCCTAACATGTTTCAGAGTTATTTTGTTTTACTTTTCATCAATTCACGATGGTTAATATGCACTTACGTTATCCCAATGACAAAGCATGTTATAACAAAGAGATGCGGCACTACCATGACTACCATTCGTCCCTGGTTGTACAACTAATGCCCTTTATAGAGTATAGTACACTAAGTTATTGCAATGTTATAGGAGCATATTAGGTAACGATCGTTGGGTGCATCTCGGTTATAAAAAATGATGCATCATAGTTATAACTATTTTTTTTTAACTGTGATTCAACAATATAAAAAGGTGCATCAAATCGCATATGATTAACTTGTTACAGAAAACTTTGAATTAGAACCCTCAACCTTTGTGTATAAAAAGAGAGATTTTTAACTGATTCAACACGCTTATTTTATTAATCACATGGTTAATATACAATGAAATCAATTATCCTAACATGTTTCAGAGTCATTTTATTAAATCACATGGTTAACTTACTTTTCATCAATTCACGATTGTTAATATGCACTTGCGTTATCCCAATGACAAAGCATGCGGTGCTACCATGGCTACGATAGCTCCGTCTCTGGTTGTACAACTAATGCCCCTTAAAGAGCATAGTATACTAAGTTATTGCAATGTTATTGGAGCATATTAGGTAACAATAGTTGGGTGCATCTCAGTTATAAAATTTGGTGCATCATAGTTAAAACTATCGTAGCAAAAAAAAAAAATAATAATAAAAAAATAAAAAAAATAAAAAATCTGGGGGTAAAAAAAAAAAATTTTTTTTTGCCAAAAATTTCCCGCCAAATTTTTATAACTGTGATGCACAAAAATAAAAAGGTGCATCATAGTTATAAAAATTTGGCAGGAAATTTTTGGCCAAAAAAAAAATTTTGGCCCCCAGAAAAAAAAATTTTGGCGGGATTTTTTTTTTCTTTTCAGGGGGGGGGGTGGCGGGGTGGGGTGGGTGGGGTGGGGTGGGGGGGGGTAGGGTGAGAAGTTACGAAACCTCCTTAAAGAATGAAGAAAAATACAATTAGGTCCCTGTAGTTTGGTGTGAAAAAAAGGAGGGGAAGAGGGGGTGATCCAATGGCTGAGATTACTTTTCTCACTTTTCTTTTGAGATCAACTTTTAAAATGATCCAAGCTCTATATATAAGGGACAATTAGGCATCTGTCAATGTGTAGTTAATTTCGTTGGTATACCACTGGTATCCCAGTGGTATCCCGGATTTCGGAGGTTCAAAAAAATTTCGCTCAAAATTTCGTTTCAAATTTCGTTCTCGAAATATTCGGCGAAATTGACCGAAAAATGACCGAAATTGACCGAAAAATGACCTAAAATTTCGATGGGATTAGTGGTTTTACCAGTCCTTTATTTTTTTGGGCCCAAACTTAAAAAACCCAAAAAGTCTGAAACTTAAAATGTAGATCTAGGGCGCGTCGGTGGGTTTCACCACGCGTACCCTATGTCAAAATGATCTCCTTTCGACGATCTATCATTTGGTATAGGTGGTGTAATTTTCCGGTGACGAGTGGCCGGAATATTGGCCGGAGAAGACGGCGGTGGAATTTTAGAGAGAGATGAGAGAGAGAAATGTGTGTGTAAAAGTGTGTTTATGTGTGTGTTGTGGGGGTTTTATACCCCAGGAGGGACCGAAAATGTCAAATCCAAAACATAGGGGCGCGTTTGGTAAGTATTAACACTAATCTATCAAATATTGACACTTTTAAGCTTGAATTTTGTATTTTGATTAAGTACTAAGTATTAATTATTATATAGATATAGATATTGCATAATATTAAAATTACCGAAATACCAACGAAATACCAGAAATTTCGTGTCTCGGTACTTGACCGAAACGCAAAAATTTCGGTCATTAACTACACAGTATATATATATATCAAAATGAAAGCACAACCTTATGGGTTACTAAGAGATGAAAATAAATAGACGAGATTGAACATATAACAACAACACATATTTTTTCAAATAAGTTGGTGCTACTTTTTTTTTCGAACGGCTGATTTTATTAAAAGCTAGCAAGAAACTAGGAAAAAGAAATTACAAAGACTTAGAACAAGCTAAAATAGCATTTTTAAAAATTAAGATCAATCTAAACAACATGCAAAATAAACCAATTAATATAGTTATATTAAAGGTTGGATCAAGTGGTTAACACCCTTGCCTCTAGAGACAGAGGTCAAGGGTTCGATCCTCACCCCTTGCAAGGCCGGAGGTAGGGGTAGGGTTGTCTACCTTAGGTAGGGGTAGGGTTGTCTACGTCTCAACCTCCCTCATACACCGTGAAAGACGGTATTGGGACCCATACCCGTGGAAGACGGTATTGGGAGTTATTTTTTTTTAATTAATATAACTATATAAGTATTAAAATTTTTATATAATGTTATAGAAAATTTTTAAATATTACAAAACCCGTTATACTATCTAACCAAACCCTGTATCTACCCAAACCCTGTGCATACACGGGTTCTAAAACTAGTTTATGCATATAAGATATTTCAATTTCATTACAAGCAGATACAAAATCACCTATTAAAATATCTAGATAATTATCAGTCTTGCAAAAAAATCCTACAGGGCCGATTAATCACTGGCTAGGCGCTACTGGGCCACCAACTTTGTCAATTTGTGTAAATCGGTCAACCATGGTCAACGGCAGTCAAAGACTGTCAATAATGCTCAAACTTGCTGAAAACTTGCAAATCTCGTTGGAAATACCAAAAACTTATTGTAAACTACTTTTAATCACTTACAGTCGCTTTTATATCTATTACAAGATTTTTTTAAAGGAAAATCCTGCCGAAAATACCCAAAACTTATCAGATGCCAATCCGATTAATCACCGATTCACAATTTTTTCAACCTTAAACAAATTTAATCACTTATAGTTGCTGTTTATATCTATATCAAGATGTTTTGTTAAGGAAAATATTGTAGAGAATATATAAAATTTGCCGGAAATACCCAAAACATGCCAAAAATACCAATCCAATTAATCCGGTCTATACCGATTACAAGCTACAAGAGGGTCGACCACCCAACTACCGATTCGTGATTTTTGAATCCTTGATAAATACGTACTAAATATATATCGGAGTACTGTACTAGCATTTTTCTATTAGAGCACAAGGTATGGGGTGCCATTGGTGTGCCAAATGCATGTCATTCGTGTGCCAACCATACCGGAGCATCGTGCCATTCGTGAGGCAAATGTTTTGAGCCAATGCAATGGCTCAAGCCATTTGCATTCTTGTGTGTGTTTTTTTCTTTTCTTTTTTGTGTATTGTGAGTGAGTGGGTATTTTTAGTGGGGTATTTTGTGGGACCCAATAACCTGTTAGTGGTGTGTTATGAGGGAGGGTGTTTTAGTTATTGGTGTGTTATTGGGAAGTGTATGATGTGTCGCTGATGTGTCATACCAATAACGTGTTAATGGTTCCTCCCATACCTTATGCTCTTATAAGTATGGCAGCGCCGCCCCATTTTCAATCTCAATCCCTACCTTGATCCTTATTGTCTTTTGATCCTGTTAACCTCGAATCATTGAATAACGTCTGATTTATTAGTGTAATTCAATTATTTTAATTGCGATCGTATTTTTAATCATTCCTTATTTGATTCGACGAGGTTTTAGGATTTTGTTCGTGGTTTGCTTATTCCTTTTTAATTGTGATCTCCCTTCAATCCAAATGGCTAGAAGCCATCATAGCAATATTTACAATACCAGGAAAATTCAAAAATTCGATGAAGAGCTTGCTCAGAAGATCTCTCATTCCATTTACGTCACTATTTTTCCTGATTCTGTTAATTCCCGCTATCTTTGGAGAGAATGTAGTGTTTATGGTATGGTGGTTGATGTGTTTATTCCATCTAAGAAGTCAAAGGCAAGTAAGAGATTTGCATTTTTTTCGTTTTATAAAGGTTTTTAATCTCGATCGCTTGGTGAAGAATTTGTGTACCCTATGGATTGGTTGTTTCCATTTGTTCGCGAATCAAATTCGTTTTAACAGGCCACATAAACATTCGTCTCAAAAAACTAATTTCCCCCTCTGAATGGCTCGAATAAGAATCATGGTCATGTGGATAAATCATCGGGGTTTAGACAGAATCATGGGAATGCAGATTCGTATGTGTCTGCTGTCAATAGGGTCTCTCCTTCAGTTCATACTGGCCCTCTGATCTCCCATTCATCTGCTTTGGTTTTAGACGATGTGTGTATCAATGAACGGGACTTCTCAATATGTGCAATGGGAAGAGTTAAGGATTTCAATGTTATTCCCAATTTACAGATTATTCTCGCTGATGAAGGATTTGAGGATGCTAAACTATTTTATCTTAGGGGAAAGTGGGTGATGTTTGAATTTAATAAGGCCGAAACTAAGACGAACTTGATGAAACATGTGGGGGTTAATTCGTGGTTTCATGAGATCCAAGATGTTAGTCAAGATTGTGTTAGCAATGAGCGTGTCATTTGGGTGGATATAGAGGGAATTCCGCTACATGCCTGGTCATGTGAAACTTTTACAAGAATTGGAAAAAAAATGGGGTGAAACGTTGAATATTGAGGATACTTTTGACTCTTCTTTTGGCCGTAAGCATTTGTGTATCATTACTAAACATCCTACTTCCTTTTTGGAGTCTTTCAAGATTATAGTTAAGGGTAGAGTGTTTATGGTTCGTGCAAAAGAGCTTTTCACATGGAATCCTACCTTTCTCCATAATAAGGAGGAGTATATGTCAGATGACGATTTTGTTCGTGGAGAGAATTTTAAGGAAAAGCAGCCTCATCAGAGTGAAGAAGAGGAAGGTGAGTTTAATACTAGTGATGTTGAAGGAGTCGATGAAATGATCTTTGGTGATAACTCTGACTCGCCTATGAAACATAACAAAGAAATGGGTGAGCAACATTATGATGATCCATTCGAGATTTACGAGCTTTTTAAAAAAAGAAGATAGAGTTGGAGACTCAGGACCCGAGCCCCTCACTTTCTCACCCCCTGGATTCACACCGGTGGGATCCGAGGCTGTTAATACCAGAGATCATGTTTTTGGGGAGGAGGTCACAAATATGGACAAGGAGTTTTCGCCGAGGATTAGTGCCAAGGTTATGAACAATTCCCAAGCTGTTCAAGAGGAGGTCTCATGTAATTCTATTGGGCAAAGCGAGGCTAAAAAGGGTGGGTCTGTTTTGGGGGTTTTAGAAGAGATGATTCATGTTGGTCAACAATGAGGTATTGCATGGAGGGATGTGAGAAGGACGTAAAGTCTATCATCGGGAATCAAGGAGAAGAAGTAGTGTTTAGATGAATATTATGTTCATTAATATTCAAGGTTGTAGGTCCAAAAGTTTCTGGATCTAAGTAGCCTTAAATGACTAATAATAAACTTGAATAGATTCAATTTACTATATGAAGAACTCTTTAGCAAAAGCTTGACGTGTTAATGCGGAATTTAACGCACAAAGTATGAAGAACAATATAAACTAACTTTGTAATTTCTATTAATTTGCTTGAAAGCTAATGCATATAACCCGTGCCTTTTCTTAACACATTAGGGTTCTTTTTATACACCAAGAAAACCCTAATTATCTAACAAACTTGTAGAAGGGTAAAGATATCTTCTCCTAAGATATCTCTACACGTTCATATCTATTCCTAATATAACTCTAACAACTATTCTGTTTTGGACATAAACAGACTTAACCAATGACACTTTACTCTGCCAGACTTAACATCTTTAGTACTGGTAGACTTAACTAAAACAGACTTAAGTCTGATCTACCAGACTTAACCACTAACTCTACCAGACTTAACAAGACTTAATCATTGCAAAATATAATTCCCAACAATCCTCCCCTAACTTGATCTTCACTTGTGAACTTCAAGTTCTTTTAAGCTCCTGAGCATCTTGGAACTATCTTTAAGCTGCATTCTTGAGATTGTCTTTATTATTTGGTCTGAGCAGCTTCCTATCAACAAACTTCTAACACTCCTTGGTATTTTCAGCAACAATGACTATCTGTACATCAAAACATGAAAGTTTCATACTATTTTCATCACTTCCAGATGTGTTAAATTCTTTGAGAGGCGAATCATAGAAAATTTAATGGATTTGATGTCTCTTTACCAATTAGCCATCTTTATTGGAGTAGCCAATTTTTAGGTGTATAAGACCATGGTACATTGATAACCATCTGATTTTTAGTAAACCAACAGCTATCAACAGATTTGTTAAGTCTTTACCAAAAGTTGTACCCTTTTGGACTAGCCATGATTTTCCACAGCCTTTACCACAAGCCATGATCTTATGGGCTAGTCAACTCTTCATCCACACATATATGGTGAGTTGAATACCATTTTTTTAAACTAACAAGCAATTTTACCTCATACGTCTCCGTTTGACTGTTGTTTCTTCGTCAATCTGATCAACTATTTTGGCCAGCAATTGATCACAAATCCTTTTGATGAGCCTTTCAGCAGCCACAGATTCTTTTTCATACTGAAGCTTTGAGAGTAACATTACTTGAAGCACTTCAACACACAATGGATATTCTACTTCTGCCAACATGAACAAATCAACTCCACTTCTTGTAGACAAATGATGAACATCACACTTATCATAAAATTTCCATGACACACCAGAATCTTGACATGGAAAATTCCAATATATATCGGTAGGATCAGGTGCATACAGTCTTTGAAGTTCTATATAAAGTTCTTGCTCTTTAACATCAGACTTGTTAGCAATTTTGAGCTTCTGTTGAACCAAACTCCACAAAGTGTCCAACTCTTGTCTATTATAAGATGTTATTAAATCTTTAAGATGATTGTGAACATCAAATTCTCCATTGTATCTGATGAACTTCCAAGCTTTTCCAAATTGATCCCAATAAATCTCCCAATCAACTACTGGATCAAGATTTTGAACCATCCCTTTCAAGGTAATGAACTTTGATTTCTTCCTCAGTTTGGAAGAATCATGAAGATTATTAACAGACTCTGGATATTGAGTTGATTCATTAATAATACCATGTCTGACCTGTAAGTTCTGGATGTCGTCTTCCAACTGATTCACCTTAGCTCCCAACACCTGTTTTGTCGAAGCAAGATCTTGTTCCAAGACTGAAATTCTAGAAGACAACTTAGTACACAACTCCAAGACATTACTGATATGTACACCAATCTTAGCACACCATTCTGCAGAAACCATGATGATACAAGAAATATAGATGGTCATGACTGACTCTGTTTTATAACTCGTATAAGATAACAGAGTTATGAGGAGTATATATACTGGCAGGGTTTCAATTTATCTTTGGAAAGTGAATAAGTTCAAAGTATAGAAAGATAATTGTTACCCCATAAAATATGGTAACAGATTAAAACACCAGACTTAACCATGAATCCACCAGTATTAACGACCAGAACTAAAAAATGGATTAAAAGTCCCTGTAAAATATCTTCTTATGGTCAACACTCGTTAGTGAGAATATCTCCAATATTTACTACTTCACCAGCTAAAAGTTACTCGCATTAAATGTTTCTGGTGAGTGAACTTTGCCTATAAAAAGAGCCTTTGAATCACAAACCGAAACCATCACACGTCTTTAAACTTCTCAGAGTCCTACAAAAACTCCAACTACAATGAGTAACCCTGATGTTATTGAAATCTCATCTGACTCATCATCTAGCTCTTCATCCAATGATGGATGGAAGAACTACTTTCCTCCCCTGCACACCACACTAACCTTTATGAACACTAATCCAGCACCAGCACCAATACCAACACCTGTGGGTACTTCATCTGAAAATCTTCCTACTCCACCATCTTATGTGGAAGACACCAGCTCTGAACTCAACTCCATGCCAAGCTTTGTCTCTGCCTACGAGGACACTGATGAAGATGAACAAGTTAGGACTTCTAGAGCTTTGGTGGTAGCTCCTCTTACATAAAGGCCAGCTCCCCCCACTCCAGTACTATAAAAGAGAGTACAGGTGCTAGGCTCCCCAGCCGCCAAGTTTGGGAGGTGGTTGGGAGGAGGGGTAAGCAGAGCATGCCTGATGGATCTGGACACACACCTTGTGTCAGTGATATTTTGTATTATATAAATAAGCACGCGAAATTTCCTTAGTAATACTTAGAAGACGGATTATCTGATGTATTGTAAGTGAACACAGATTAAACACAAAACTAAGCTCCAATATTATTAATGAATAATACGAGTGATCTTGCTTATCACTAGGGTTACACCTTGAAGCTTATGTGAATGATACGTATTTTAGTAAGTACCTAAGAAAATGACCTAGGACCTCCTTTTATAGTACAAAGAGTCCTTTACAAGATAAGTATAAAGCTAACAATATAGAATATACACAAGATATTTTCTATACTTATCTAAACATGTTTTCCTAACAATTATCTAATAGCAGTGGTAATACGTTTCCACTGCTAGTGCAATACTTAGCAGTGTCTTCCACAGCTATCAGTGGTAACAGATTATTCCCAACAATCCTCCCCTAAACTTATGATTTCTCTGCAAATCAATAAGTTTCTTCAATCTGCATCATCTTCAAGGATTTGGGGAATTCTACCAAATACTTCACTTCTTCCTTAAATTCTGAATAGCTCATGAACATTGATCTTGAAGCCTAAGTAACAATGCTCTGACCTTCTCATTGTCTTCATGAACTCTTATTGTTGTACATATCATCACTGTGAGAGTTCTAGCTCTAAGTGGATATTCTTTCTCAGCAAGCATGAATGCATCTACTCCATTTACTGTAGAAACATGATGAACTTCACATGAATCATAGTAAAACCATTTAGTACCAGGACATGAACATGACAATTTCCAGAAATCATCATTAACATCTGGTTCATAGAGCCTTCTAAGATTAACCCATAACTGCATCTCCTTCATATCTTTGAGATCTTCAGCATCAAACCTTTCATGAACTAATTTCCATAATGTGTCAAGATCATCTCTGTCACAAGCTTTGATGAGATCTTCAAATTTAATGAATGATGAAGTTTCACCACCTAGCCTTGTAATCTTCCATGTTAGAGCAAAATTGCTGGCAGTGTATACTTCCCAATCAATAATAGGATGTCTGACTTGCAGTGGTTCTGGATAAAAATCTTCTTCTTCAATCACAATCATATCAGTCAGCTATTCTTCAGTAAATTTCTCAGTTGGAACTTCTTGTTCTTCAGCAAACTTTGTCTTCTTAAATGTCTGAGATTCACTATCTTTGGCCTTTCTCTTCAAATTAGGATACCTTCTTGCTTCTTCTTCAGAGTCCATTGGAATAAAATCTTTATCTTGTCTTTGAACTCTGTAGTAGATACTTTCAACTTTATCATCAGGTATTCCTTTGAATTGATGTCTTTTCCAGCCACCAACATTGCAACAATAAGTCTTCATGTATGCAATAACTTGTGCCTTGGTTTCTTTTTGACCTTTTCTGACTGAACCAATTACATCTTGAAGTGCTTGATTATTCTTCATTTGAATAAAGTCCTTTAACTGAGTTGTTCTTTGTTCTTCAGTTTAAGACTTATCTGCAACTAGGTCAATTGCTTTCTTCTTGATCACTGGATCATTTGCAATCAAGAACTCAATTTCTTCTTCAGTAGGTACATAGCTGAACTCTGGAGTCTTCTCTCTGAATCTTGTAGGTGGAATAATGGAAAGTGGATCTTCCATTCTATCCAGCCTTTTGCCTCCATAAAGCTTGCAATCTCCAATACTTCAAGCTTTTTCTTCTCAGCAACTTCAACTTCATAAATCTTTCTTGCAACTTCTTCATCATGAGCAATCTGAACTTGTTCTTTCTTTGAAATCTTTCTGCTTGTTTGCTCCTTGCTTTGCATAACAGCTTTACCTTTGTCTTTCTTCTGTATATCAATTTCTTCACTTGCAGTGGCAATATCATGTCCAGCAGTGGGAATATTTGGCTCTGCAGTGGAAATTGGACCAGTGGTAAAATCAGCAGTTGCAATACTAAAAACATCTTGATCTAGTTGCTCTTCTTGAGTATCAGCTTCCTCTGCACCTTTACTAGAAACACCTTTATCTTCAAAATCAATTATCCTCCCCTGAGTTTCAGTATCTGTTTTCCTCCTCTGTTTGGGAGAATTTCCCAAATCTTTATTAAAATCTGCTGAATCACCATCTCAGGTGAGGATGGAGATGAGATCACTATCTTTGTAGTTTTCTTTTTCTTTTTCAACCCCTGCAACTCTTCTTTCAAGGTCTGAATCTCCTCTTTTAAGTGTGTAATGTCCTTGGCATGCTGCTTCTTAACTTGTGCCAAGTCTTTTTGTAGAGATTCAACCTGCTTGACTAATTTGGTACACAAAACCATCAATTCCATTTGTTGCCCACTGCCCTCAACACTTCCAACTGTGTAACATGTTGGGAGAGGTGAATCATAAGGCATTGGTTCAGGTTCCTCCCTAGTTGGACTAGATTGAAGCTTGGAACCACCACTGCTTGTGCCTAAACCAAAAGGATTAGGTACATGCTGTGTTGTAATAGGAGGAGTTGGCTGTTTTTGCCTCCTCTCATAGGTGTGAGAAACTGGTGGAGTATAATCAGTGTGTGGAATAGTGATTATGGGTGTAGTTTGTACTTGAGAAATCTTTGCAAGCATTTGAGAAAAGAGGTGTAAAATCCATATTGCCATCTTTATTCATATTTTGATAAACTTTAGGCTTAAGGCAACGGATTTTATAAGTTCTTCTATGGGGTTGCAGTTGAAATTCATTTAGCACTGCTTGCACAAACCTTGGATACATCAAAATTTTTGTTGAACTCTTTACATTGCCTTGCATACTTGTAAATATATATTTTGACCAATTAAAAGTCCTATCTAAAGCTAGACAAACCAAAGGGTATGCCATGGTTGAACTGAATTGTTCATAAGAAGTTTTCTTAGGACTTAGGCAATGCTAGAGGTGGCAAAACGGGCGGGCCGGGCGGGCACGGGCTACGGGTCAAACGGGCTACGGGCCAAACGGGCTACGGGCCAAACGGGCACGGGCTAAACGGGCACGGGCCAAACGGGCTCATGTTATACGAATCGCTTTTAAAAATACCCAAAATGACGAAATAAACTCATCGAACGTAACACCTCATTTATATTTAAAAAATAAAATGTAAGTTTTTCTTTAAAAATAATTTTATGTTCGAGAAAAACATGTGCCCGTTATGCCCATTTAACTTCTAAATGGGCAATACATGCCCATTTCAAAAAAAGGAGGGGACCCAAATGTGCCCAAATCTTTTAAAAGTTTGCCCATTTAGCCCATTCTTTTGAGTTTGGGCACAAATTGCCACCTCTAGGCAATGCAAAAGAGTATGTATCAAAAATCTCCAATGGGGACAAAAACCACTCTTTTTGAAAGTAGCCTTTTTGTCAGTGGTATCATACCCCATGGATGAAAGATGTGTATGAATTTCGGGCATGGTTAATGTGTTGATACCATTGGGATCATCCAATTGGATAATTCTCCTCAAGGATGCCTCAGTAACATCAATGGTTACCCCATCCACAGTGGCTCTAAGAGCATCCACTGTTCCATGTGTATCTCTAGTTTCAATGGTTATGGATTGAGCAGAAGTCCAAAACTGGTTGATTTAAGAGACATAGATTGTGGGATTAAGAAGTAAAGCATACCTTATATGTGTAGTATTAAGAAAGTCCACAATCTGATGAAAAACAGGGCCACTCTTCTTGTTTGAATTTTGTAAGAAGGCCACTTGGTGGTGCTCATCTGCAAAAGTGATAGGTGCCATTGAATCTTTTGATGAAAAGTATATTGTGTCAGTATGAATTGTATAAAGAACTCGCTAATTGAAAGATAAAGATATATAGTGGTAGGCTTTAAGATATTTGTGCAAGAAAGACTATCTTTGGAAAATATTTATCTTTAGAGGATAAATAGCAATTAGGAAAGTAGATAATCTTCCAAAAATTTTACCATATATATATGGAAACAATGTTTTCTTTCAACGGCTAGTAAAAAATTAGTCACTGACACAATTAGTTGTAACGGCTAGATCAACAGTGGTAAAAATAACACTGTCAGTGGAAACTGTGAATTAGTAGTGGGAATTTTTCATAAAGATTTTCAAAGAGCAGTGTTAAAGAAAAACATTTAAAAATTTGACTGCCCTTTATCATAGTTTTTAGCAAACTACCAGGTATCAACGGATTTGATATGTCTTTACCATGAGCCGTTTGCTATGGACTAGCCAACTCTTAATCATAAAGAATATGGTGAGTTGATAACCATATAGTTTTTGGTAAACTATCAACCATAAACGGATTTGACAAGTCTTTACCAGTAGCCGTTTGCTTTGGACTAGTTGATTCTTATGTGGGTTAGACATGGTGAATCAATAACCATTTGTTGTGTATCTCAGTTATACACCTTTTAAGATCAACTCCCAGCCAAGATTGGTTATGTATCTGCATGCGATAGCATAATACAAAGAATAGGAATAGCCAACTTGTTCTTAACCAAAGTTACTTTTAACCAAGCCACTATCTAAAAATATCTTCCAAAGTCAACCCGATAATATCTATATTTACTTTTAACCTACCAAAATAGGGAAAAGTAAATATATTCATTAATGAACCCTTGTGACCGACTTTGCCTATATAAAGAGGCTTGGCATATTGTAGTCTTTATCAAAACACATTCAAACTCATAAAAACCCTAAAAATCATCATGAGTAAACCTTCCAACATCATTGACATCTCCTCTGATTCAGAGGAAGAGTTTGTGATTGCTTCAGAGTCTTCCTCAGAGTCTTCCTTGTCCAAGAATGCAGTCAACCTTTGAGAACAAAAGGAAGAGAGCACATAAGAACAAGCATGACTATGTGGGCAAGGGCAAGAAGCCAATGGAGTAGCTGATGTCTGAGATGATGATATAGGTTGTGTTAGGTTTTAATCTTTTGTGTTTTGATTGTGGTTAGGAGCACTCTCACTTTGAATGTAATGAATCTTCATCATGAATGAAATTTCCCTGTTTTATTTTTCCACTGTAAGAGTACCTTTTACCACTGCTTGTATTATGTTTGCCACTCTTAGACTTAATCTCTGCATAACCAACAATACAAGCACTAAACAATAACAACTCCAACGTATGAAATAAATCTTTCATACCTGTGTATAATAAACATAAATCACACACTGAAAGCATTGTTAAGGTTAGAGAATAACTAGAAATAGATAAAAATTTCTGCTGGCAGTGGTTAGTCCAATACTAAACCACCCAGTCAACATGTCAACTTCAAGTTATTAATCCTTCCACCAAAGTCAATGACTTCATTTACTCCTCAACAACTTATACCTTCACCTCATTAACTTACTGAATCCAACTTAATCCTCTATTTAAGAATATTAGACTCACATACTTTAACACATCGACACTTCTCTCTCCTATAACCTGTCAAAAGCAACTTTACCAAAAATCACCATGAGCAATTCAAACCCAATCAATGTCTCATCGGACAGCTCAATATCGAATAGATTTTGGGATGAAGAAGCATGGCATTATATTCTGAATAATCCACGTAAAACAAAAAGAGAGGTGTTTGAAGTAGTTACATCAAGAAAAAGAACTCATGCAGATGCTAACTCTGTTGCTGCTGGTCCTTCTTCAACTCAACCAATGTCACAAGATGCTGTTATCAAGGAAGATAGCTCAGACTCCATGTCAAGCTACATTTCCCCATATGCAAGCACTGATGATGATGCTACTTCAAGGGTCTTAGATGTGCCTCCCCTTGCAAGAATCCTTCCATCAGGAGAACTGCAGATGCCACCTTTTCCACCACTGTTGTCAGCACTACCACAAGAGGGACCTTCATCATCCTCACCACCTGTAGGGGTAGTGGTGATGGGGCTAGCAAGCCCTAAGGTTTACAGTGTGATAGATAGGCGAAATGCACCTAAGGTCATGCCAGAGTGGGCCTTCCCAAAGAAGCCATAGGTGGTAGATGGTGGTTTGGTTGGGGTTGTGGGATAGGATGTGAAGCTTTTGTGATCAGTTGGTAGTTGAATGTTGTGTTCAGTTTTCTTTTCATGTAATGATGATTGTTGTATGTAACTCATGGATGTATCTAGTGCACTCAGTGTGCAGTTTTGTTTGATAATAATAAAAATCCATGTTATTTGCTTTAAATCTCTTGCATCATACTTGTTGTTCCATTTTACTTTTCACTTAACTCCACCTCCAAAGCTGACATACTGTCCATCATAATGTTCAAAATTTGAAAGATAGGACTTGTTGCCAGTCATGTGCCTTGAACACCCACTATCTGTGTAACCTTGATCTGATCTTTTTGTCCTTGGATGTTCCTGCACATATAAGTAAAGAGTTAGTTTCTTTTCGGGACCCAAGCCATGATTGACTTGGATCTGCCTCGTGTATCAATGTAGTTAAATCTATCAAAGGTCATTGATACACCATTGGGATTGGTTGATGAGGTAGTTCCTTCAGGTTTCCATTCCCAACGTGCTGAGGCCTTCACAAAATTTCCCATGTCCCCCCTTTTCTTGTTTACAACCCTTGCAGTGGGAACTTTTGAATGAGCAGTGGAAACTGCTGGTTTGGTTTTAGGTACCCATTGTTGGTTATAATGAACCTTTTTATTTTGAAAAGTTCTTTTCCCTGTTTGTGCAAATTCTGCAAAAGTTGTTTTGGATTTTGCACTTGTAACAGCTGACTTAGGGTGAGCAGTGTTAACAGTTTTTGCAGTGGCAAAATTTTTGAGGCCACTTCTTAGTTGAACTGCTCTTGGGATCATTTTACTGTGAGAATTAGGGTGTAAATTGTTTTGAAACCTGTTAGACTCCACCCTTTTATTCCCATGGACTTCCCTTCTCCCAACATGATAGTCACAATAAGCATGTAAATGATTAAAACTACCACAGATATAGCATGCTTTATTGTACATCACAAAATCACTACCTAGTTGTTGAGATTTAACATGATTCCAACTCCTCTGGTTACCCCTAGGAGCTGTAGGCTTGTTCCTATACATCTCAGCATACCTTACAGTTGATCTAGGTTTATTAGCTTGTTTCCTAGGTTCCTCTGTAACAGTATTAACAACTTTTAGGATAGAAGCCTCTACATTCTTTTTAACATTCTCATCAACAACTGATGAGTCACTAGCACTTTCAAAAACATCAGTTTCATGCTTAACCTGTTCTTCACTTTTCACAAATGTGTCCTTTAGAGGACCATATTCACGTTTAAGTTCCTGAAAATCTTCTAGGCCTGTATGAGCTAAATCTATGCCTGGAGGTGATGGAATACCTCTTAGTAGTGGTGAATAGTATGGTATCCCATACCTGACTTAGCTTTACTCATAATTTGAGCATTCCAAATTTTATCAATTGACTTAGACTGATAATAACAGGTGTCTACAGTTAAATTGACATTTTCATTTATCTTTTTAAGTTTTTCAAGCTCTTCTTGGTATGCCTCATTCACAGTTGTCTTATGATCTACCTCTCTTCTAAGAAGAATCATATCATCATTATATTTTGACTCATTTTCTCTATAGTGCTCTAGTTGTTTTTCTAATACAGCTATAGCTCTCCTAATGTTTGACACAGCATAATTAGCAGCAAACAACTCAGTTCTTTGACTTTCATAAGATTCATTAAGCCTTTCAACTTCTCTAGCAGCCCTACATGTTTTAGAACAACTTTCAAAGTTATGTACCTCAGAGTCAGAGAAAGCCATGAGAGCAAATTCAGTAGACACAAGAGCAACATCTGAAGGTTCTTCATCTAGTTCATCAGCCATGAAACTCCAATCATAGCTCACACCATCAATTGCCAACATTGCCTTTGGTTCTTCCACAGTTGGTTCTTTCTTTTGCTTGTACCAAGTAGACCTGTTGTCCTTCATCTTTGGTCTTCTGCATTCCCTAGGAAAATGCCCCAACTTGTGACAATTAAAGCACTCTACTTTCTTTTTGTCGAACCCTATAGTTTCACCACCATTGATGTGGATTGGCTTGCCAGTCTTCTTGTAGAATTTTCTAGCCCTCATGCTAAGAAGAGCTATTTGCCATTTTATATCCATCTCCTCCAAGTCATCTTCATCAATTTGCTTTATGTCTTCATGAGTTAATATAGAGCCATTAACTTGAGTGGAGATAAAAGCATAAAAGGTAGGATCTCCAATACCAGCAATCTTCTTCTTTGAACCTGCAGTGGTAACGCTAACATTACTAGTGGAAATTGTAGAACCAGCAGTGGCAATATCATCATCACAGTCATCTTCAGAATCATCACTGTCAACAGAGGTTGACATCAAAGCCAAGCTGCTTGAGCTTGTACTAAGTTTCCCAACCTTCTTCAATATTTTTTCAATGAGTTTGAAGTTGTTGTAAAGATAATTGAGCTTCATAGTTTCAATATCTAGTTTATTTTCCCAGACTGTAACATTAGTATGAAACTCTAAAGGCAAACTTCTTAGACACTTCAAATTGAGGTCTTCCTTTTCTACCTCAATGCCAAACACAGTCAGCTGTGTAACAATCTTCTGAAGTTTGGTGAAGATGCTATCAAGTGAGTCATTGCTTGAAGCAGAGAAGTTTTCATAACTTTGCTTCAACAATGTCTTTTGTGTCTTCTTTGTAGCATCATTACCACCAAACACTGAGCAAATTTCTTCAAAAAGTTCTTTAGCAGTCTTGAACTTGCTGAAAGCTATGATCTGGTCTCTAGGAAGAGTCATCACCAACAAACTTCTAGCCTTTAGATCATTCTTCTTTAGTGCTTTTTCAATATTAGTCTCAGGAACAGAAACTGTCACAACATCTGTGTCACCAACCTTCTGAGTATTAGTCACAGGCTTGAAAGAAACACCAGTTAAGATGATCTCCCATAGAGCATAGTCTTGAATGAGAAAGTATTGCTCAATCAGAATCCTCCACATCTCAAACTCATTAAGTTTGAGCCTAGGAAGCCTGGGAGCAGAGTTGGACTGCTTGTTTTCCATCTCCATTGATTTGAGTGAGTAGGTTTGATAACGCTACACGCGTCGTTCGGGGTCAAAGGAACTTCCTTTTTGTCGAGCAAGTTTTTCAACACCCTAGGCAGTGAACCTAATCGTTGTAGTGTAGTATTAGGGTAAGCCACGGGAATTGATATCGTTCTCTAGGGGAATAGGAATGCTATTGAGGAGTTACTACGCTAAGGTTGGGGTTGAGGAAGATTATTTTTTATCTTTTTATGTTTTTTAGGAAATGGAAAAGTACGAATCTCGGGGTTTGGATTTGGGGGGTTGGTATTTCTACCGATTACTCTACTATCTAATTATCTAATTAACTAGCGTGAGGGTAGTCTATGTCTAATTATTGTGTGCTCGTATGATGATTTAAAGATGTGTTTACTTAGGTTTTATTACTCCTTAATTATCTCCTATTGATGGTTGAATTGTCACGTCCTTATTCTTAATTGCGTTGTGTGTCTAAGGTCGTA
Source organism: Chrysanthemum seticuspe (assembly GCA_019973895.1). NCBI lineage: Eukaryota > Viridiplantae > Streptophyta > Magnoliopsida > Asterales > Asteraceae > Chrysanthemum > Chrysanthemum seticuspe. Next base: position 78,188,148 of record BPTQ01000006.1, on the reverse strand, counting down.
GGGTATGCGTTTATCCCTAACTCTTTGAAACTACCAAAGGGCCTCGTCTACAAAATCTCTAGGATTTATAAACTCTAACTCTAAGGTACTCTTTCGATGGTTTAGCCTAAAACTACTCTAGGTGTTATAGTCTAAGGTTCACAAAGATTAATCAAGCATTAACTACACAACGAATGACCTATCGCATTACTAGATCATTAACAATTAAGATAAGAGACAACCAATCAATATTCAATAGTTAAGTTTCATATACCCTAAGCAAACACACAAGTAAATTAGCCGGACATGGAGAACATGCAAGCATACACACAAATAATTGACGACATAATTAAATTAATGAAGTAAAACACTCATCTTGGTGTAAGATAGGGTTAGGAACCCTAAAATACTGTACAAGACAGCCTTGGTTCGGTTTAGGTTTTTACTCCAAAAGACTACACACTGAAAACTAAAAAATTCGGATTCTATATATAAGATTACATTCGCGACGGCGTCACCTTATGATTTGTGACACCGTCGGGTCGCTGTCATTAGGGTTTCGTCTTGGCCACGTTAGTCTTGCGACGGCGTCACCTTATGCTTGTGACGCCGTCCTCTTCAGCCTCTGACGCCGTCTGGATCAAATCTAGGCCGTCTGAGTTGCGACGACCTACTCTTTTAAAGCCTGACACCGTCACTTGAAAATAAGCAATTTGGCTACTGTATCGTCACAACATGTGCTCCGACGGCGTCGCAGATAACACCTGACGCGATCCCCTTGTGTTTCAGCAGCTTGAGTGTCTCGATTCTTGACTTTGGCCATTTTCTTCGTATATCCGCGCCTTTTCGTCCAAATAAATGTCATTCCAGCAATTTGCCTTCAAGAGACCTAAAAGGTGAAAATGAACGATATTAAGTAATAACGGATACAAAAGTGATCAAATAAGGGCTTAAACGACCCCTCAAAAAGGTACATTTTAAAACCTTATCAAATATCCTACACTTGGTATTTGCTTGTTCTCAAGCAAATGTGCTTTTGGCCAATTAATTTATAAGTTAGAGGTCATGAAGCATTGGTTTAGAACAATCCAAAACACATATAAGCCCCGCAAAAGTCATAACAAGCACGGAAGTTACATACTAGCACCTCACATGGGGTGTTTGGGTACTCACATCTCTCGGGTGTATATGAAATATAATAAGTTGGAAATGGAAGATAAACACTCATTAACCGGTCCTAGTACATAGATTACCATAGGCTTGAGAATAGATCAAACCTCCATCGCTTTGGCGTAAGCACCTAGGAAAGACTATCCAAGAGGTCTTTTAAAGGGTTGTAATGTTAGGCTTACGGTAGGGAAACAAAGGGTTTGGTGGGATAGGCTATTTAGTGGTGGCAAGTAAAAAATCTTTATGTTACAAGCATATGAAGAATGGCGTTGCTAAGCCAAGACTCGACACTCTAAACTCTAGATAACTAAAACAAACAAACATAAATTTAAAGGATAGATGTAGGATGGTAGCCAGTATATATATATATATATATATATATATATATATATATATATATATATATATATATATATATATTTCATACACTTTTACTCTACCATCCTCTACGGTAACATCAAAATGATAGGGATTTATAGGCACATCCCTACACTTGAGTTTTTATTACTCTAACACTAATTTGACCCGAATTGAAAAGATCAAAACACTTGGAGTACATTATTACGCAAATAAAGGGTGATAACAATAATGCACTAAAAGTGAGTGCATACAAGGTAGGCTAAGGCGATTTGGGTGTACATTTGGGGGTGGGGTGTAAACAATGCTCTTCATCGATATTCCGGAAAACCGAAACATCAAGAGAACCGCGAAAAGGATAGGCTCTGAGGGGTTAACTAGGGGTATCGTGTACTAAAGATAAGTACAACGCAAGGGTGTGGGGGAATTACTCAACCGATGTGGAAGATGCAATTATATTACGGGTATCAAACAAGGGTTATCCTAATGCCTCTTATCATTTAGTTATTCCTAACTACACAAGTGTAGTCTTACTAGCGATCTCGGGATGCATCACAAAACAAGTTCTAGAATCTATTATAGTACCGGTTCACACACTAAGCATTAAAGATGAATGCTTTAATTCCTACTAATCTAAGGGCGATCCTCACATTTTGGGTGGAATTTAAGTGGTAAAGGGTTTTTTGTGCTAGTCATATAACTTCCTATCCATGAGATGCTTTATTAAGACTAATAGCCCACTCCTATATTTCATGAAAAGTTTTAAATTTGGTGCCAAAATTACCCTAACCGACATTTTCTCATGGTTTATTACCCAAATGCAATTGAACAAAGCAAATAATCAAGGATAAGCATAGTTTCAAAGTTCCCGTTTTATTTTCCCTCCATACACTTAAACTGAACATTGTCCCTAATGTTCCCCGAAAGTATCAAAGTTATGATAACGGAAGGTAATAAAAGATGAAAGAAACTAATACTCCCCTGATTAGCTCGGTAGGATCCGTGTAAAGTGGTGGTTAAATCTTTCTTCAAGAAGAGTGTTTGCGTTAAAAGCTCTTTCTAATCTTTTGTATCTTCTTCTTGATAAATAAAACATGCACACTTTAAGAAAACAAACAACCCAAAGCATCAAACCGAACAAAGAAAAATCACAACAAGATGTAATTCCAGACTTAAATAAGATATAATGCTTGTGAAATGGATGTTTGCAGATTTTCTAAAAAATTAAGACCTAGAAAATTCCAAATATTTATAAGTAGCACAGAAAACGAGAGAAAGTAAGATAAGTTGTTTCTGCTCCTCCTGACGCCTTCAGGTTGCGATCCTGACGCCGTTAGGTTATCATGACAGAAACTGGTCTGCGATTTTCTGGAAAAATTCTGGAAAATTTATATCTTTAGAATCTGGAAAATTCATGCAAAACATCCATTATGACTCGATACAAGCATTTGACTAACACATATATATCTTTTCAATAATCGTAATTCTCATGTTCACGTTTTTTTAAAAACGTGTGTAATCTTCCCTACACTTAATCCTTTTTGTAAAATACCTTTATATGTAATTAAGACGAGGTTAAAGACAAAATAAAGCATTTTCACAAATTCAAACATGAGAACATACAATAATGAAAAGATATATGACACACAAATAAAAATGAAAAACAAATACACATGGGTTGCCTCCCAAGAAGCGCTTGTTTTTGTTTGAGTCACGAGCTTGACTCTACCCTTATTTAACGGATAAAGGGGAAGTTTTTTCTACACTTAAGCTTAAGTGCGGGTGATAGTAGCGATACAAACCCTTAGGGTGGAAATTTGCTACGTGAGGAGAGGGTGATGGGTGATTTATATGCTCAAAGGGGTGTGCTCCATTCATTCTAACCTTACCTAATTTTATGGGTGTAGCTGGTGAATCAAATCTCTCTCCTAAAAATGGATCATCTTCTATCAACTTCAAAAGATTCTTAGTTAAGGATCCATCTTGACCTAATAAACCCGGTTTAAACCCATAATGTTTCTTGTTATCAACCATGAATGGGTGATATAAGTGTGTAAGGTCTTGGGTTACTCCTATATTAGCTTCCACTCTACATGGCCTAGAGTCTACCACCTTTATCAAGCAACTACCCGGACTATTTATTTTGATGGGTGGATTAGGGCCTAATTCAATTCCAAGATTCACATCTAAAGACGGAAAATTAGGTAAGGTTTTTGGTTGAGGCTCCGGTTCATCAAAATTAGGAACTTCCCTAGGACTAAGAGAGAGGTCATGATAAAAAGCATCTAAACCTATATTCTCTAGTGGCGTTTGGTCCAAAGGTTCTATATCAATCGGGGTTCCTATAGTCTCTTCTACTTCTTCCGGGTAAGTTATAGGCGATGTGTGTTCCTCAAGTGATGGTAGGGCTTGTGGGCTTGGAGTTTCCACCTCATTCTCCATTATATGTAGATCTCCTAAAAGTTCATCATGTGTTTTAGTATGATCTAACCCAAATACACTCCTAAGTATCTCAAATCCTTCTTTAGCCATTTCAAATTCTTGGTCCGATTCATAAGAATCATTCTCAAAAACTTGATCACTATGTTCTATTTGCCTAAAGGATTCCTCACGCGTGTCATATGTTTTGGTGAAATCTATCCCACGCATGCAACTAGGCAATTCAACTATAACCATCTCACAATCTTGTTCGGGTTTGGGTTCCATGTTCTTAAAAACTAGGTCTTTTTGATCATGATGCCTAAGGTTGGATAAATCCTCCTTATCCATTTCCTCAAGTTGAGACAGCTGATGGTTTATGCTTAGGAGGCTTTTCTCAAAAATTTTCCAGAGGGTCTCACTAAAAGGAGTTGATTCTAACAATGATCGGTGAATAAAAGCCACACAAGCATAAAATTTATCAAATCCATCCAACGTTACACCCGTCTCCTTTTGGATATCTCTAAGATCACTCACAAATTCATTAGAACAATAAAAAGCAATCCAATCTGCAAAATTCAATTGTTCCTCATTTGTTAATGATTCAAATGCAACTTCAGTTGCCATAGCGACAAATGAAAAGGGTTTACGAACACAAACACAAAGAAGGGGGATAGACTACGAGGAAGCTAAAAATGGGAAAAATGCTTACTTGATAGGAATCAAGCAAGGAAACCTAAACGAGGTAGACTCCTAACTTGCTATTCTATTCCCCAGCAGCGGTGCCAAAAACTTGATAACGTTACACGCGTCGTTCGGGGTCAAAGGAACTTCCTTTTCGTCGAGCAAGTTTTTCAACACCCTAGGCAGTGAACCTAATCGTTGTAGTGTAGTATTAGGGTAAGCCACGGGAATTGATATCGTTCTTTAGGGGAATAGGAATGCTAGTGAGGAGTTACTACGCTAAGGTTGGGGTTGAGGAAGATTAATTTTTTTTTATCTTTTTATGTTTTTTAGGAAATGGAAAAGTACGAATCTCGGGGTTTGGATTTAAGGGGTTGGTATTTCTACCGATTACTCTAATATCTAATTATCTAATTAACTAGGGTGAGGGTAGTCTATGTCTAATTATTGTGTGCTCGTATGATGATTTAAAGATGTGTTTACTTAGGTTTTATTACTCCTTAATTATCTCCTATTGATGGTTGAATTGTCACGTCCTTATTCTTAATTGCGTTGTGTGTCTAAGGTCGTAGGGTATGCGTTTATCCCTAACTCTTTGAAACTACCAAAGGGCCTCGTCTACAAAATCTCTAGGATTTATAAACTCTAACTCTAAGGTACTCTTTCGATGGTTTAGCCTAAAACTACTCTAGGTGTTATAGTCTAAGGTTCACAAAGATTAATCAAGCATTAACTACACAACGAATGACCTATCGCATTACTAGATCATTAACAATTAAGATAAGAGACAACCAATCAATATTCAATAGTTAAGTTTCATATACCCTAAGTAAACACACAAGTAAAATAGCTGGACATGGAGAACATGCAAGCATACACACAAATAATTGAAGACATAATTGAATTAATGAAGTAAAACACCCATCTTGGTGTAATATAGGGTTTGGAACCCTAAAATACTGTACAAGACAGCCTTGGTTCGGTTTAGGTTTTTACTCCAAAAGACTACACACTGAAAACTGAAAAATTTTGATTATATATATAATATTACATTCGCGACGGCGTCACCTTATGATTTGTGACGCCGTCGGGTCGCCGTCATTAGGGTTTCGTCTTGGCCACGTTAGTCTTGCGACGGCGTCACCTTATGCTTGTGACGCCATCCTCTTCAGCCTCTGACGCCGGCTGGATCAAATCTAGGTCGTCTGAGTTGCGACGACCTACTCTTTTAAAGCCTGACACCGTCACTTGAAAATAAGCAATTTGGCTACTGTATCGTCACAACATGTGCTCCGACGGCGTCGCAGATAACACCTGATGCCGTCCCCTTGTGTTTCAGCAGCTTGAGTGTCTCGATTCTTGACTTTGGCCATTTTCTTCGTATATCCGCCCCTTTTCTTCCAAATAAATGCCATTCCAGCAATTTGCCTTCAAGAGACCTAAAAAGTGGAAAGGAACGATATTAAGTAATAACGAATACAAAAGTGATCAAATAAGGGCTTAAACGACCACTCAAAAAGGTACATTTTAAAACCTTATCAAGGTTAAGCTAATTCCTTGGATCTTCTAAAACAAAATATCAGAACCTTTGCTCTGATACCACTTGATGGATCTGGACACACACCTTGTGTCAGTGATATTTTGTATTATATTAATAAGCACGCAGAATTTACTTAGTAATACTTAGAAGACGGATTATATGATGTATTGTAAGTGAACACAGATTAAACACAAAACTAAGGTCCAATATTATTAATGAATAATACGAGTGATCTTGCTTATCACTAGGGTTACACCTTGAAGCTTATGTGAATGATACGTATGTTAGTAAGTACCTAAGACAATGACCTAGCACCTCCTTTTATAGTACAAGGAGTCCTTTACAAGATAAGTATAAATCTAACAATATAGAATATACATAAGATCTTTTCTATACTTATCTAAACACGTTTTCCTAACAATTATCTAATAGCAGCGGTAATAATATGCCAGCAGTGGTAATACGTTTCCACTGCAAGTGCAATACTTAGCAGTGTCTTCCACAGCTATCAGTGGTAACAGATTATTCTCAATAATCCTCCCCTAAACTTATGATTTCTCTGCAAATCAATAAGTTTCTTCAATCTGCATCATCTTCAAGGATTTGGGGAATTCTACCAAACACATCTGGACACACATCTTGTGTCAGTGATATTTTGTATTATATTAATAAGCATGAGGAATTTACTTAGTAATACTTAGAAGACGGATTATATGATGTATTGTAAGTGAACACAAATTAAACACAAAACTAAGCTCCAATATTATTAATGAATAATACGAGTGATCTTGCTTATCACTAAGGTTACACCTTGAAGCTTATGTGAATGATATGTATGTTAGTAAGTACCTAAGACAATGACCTAGGACCTCCTTTTATAGTACAAGGAGTCCTTTACAAGATAAGTATAAAGCTAACAATATAGAATATACACAAGATCTTTTCTATGCTTATCTAAACACGTTTTCCTAACAATTATCTAATAGCAGTGGTAATAATGTGCCAGCAGTGGTAATACGTTTCCACTGCTAGTGCAATACTTAGCAGTGTCTTCCACAGCTATCAGTGGTAACAGATTATTCCCAACAATGCCGGATATCAGTGGAAAAGGGAAAGGAGCCATGGAGTAGATGGTGTAGGAGGTTTTCTTTTGATGATGTAATGAAGTTGTCTCTTGTACTGCTGCATCTTAGGATGCAACCTTTTTAATAAATGGATTTTCCTCTTTTCTTTTCATTACTGATTGCTTCTCCAATATCTGCACAAATATTAGTGAACAAAGAAAAATGCACACTATGCAAGATTTTACCCTCCTTGAGACAATAAGCCTCCCCTTAATCTTATTCCTCCCCTCAAACAGAGCAGACAACCAGACTTCAAATATGGATAACAATTTAGAATTTTGCACTATCAGACTTAAAGCAAACAAACAGACTTAAGTATGACATCACCAATCTTTGATAAACATTGCATTTCCTTGAAAAATTAGTCTAAAACCAAGAGAAATACAATATGCATGACAACAGATAGAATTAACTGAAAACCACCAGAATTAATCCATAAAGAAACCAAATAGAATATGTTCAAGCACACCAAAGATATAGTATCAAGCACAGAAATCAAAAGGTGTCCACAAAAACTACCAAATCACACAAACATCTAATTGTTCATAATGCTTCCATAAAAATTCTAACTATGCATAGGTTGGCCTATGCCTCCTTCAAAGGTAACATAAACTCCTTGGACTTCCTTAAGCTCCTCCAAGTGATTCTTGTTACCAACCATCTGCTCAGAACATCCACAGTTAAAGATTCCTGTATTGCTCAAATAAATATGTTCCTGCATAGAGAAGAGAAATTAGTTTCTCTTGGGGACCCAGGCCTGTAGAGGCTTGGGTCTGCCTTGTGGACCTTTAGATTTGTCAACATTAACAGAAACTGGTCCACTATTATACTTGAAGTTTGGTTTGGTCTCTCTCCAAGTGTAACCTGCCAAGGGCTTAACAGCAGTCCCCCAATTACCCTTTCCAGCTTAAGATTGAAATATTTGAACTGCATTTTGAGACATGGGTCTTCTCACAGGTGAATGAGAACCATAATGAAGTCTTTGATTGAATTGGTTCACATGTGGTTTTCTAAACTTAGGACTAGGTGATGGACTAGTAGGTTTAGATCTATATCCAGAATTAACTTTAGCCTGGCCAGATTTAACATGATTAGTATTAACTCTAAATACATTACCAGTATTAAAGTTTTGCCTACTAGTACCAACTTGAACACCAACACCTACCCTTGATCTATCAGAATTAACATAAGTACTGCCAGTATTAATAGGTACTGGTTTAGTAACAAACTTATTAGCATGATTAATCCTATTCGCATTATTCCACACTGGTTTATTTACCCCATTCCCAGTGTTAACAACCTTTTTCCTTCTTTCCTCAGCTTCTCTAGCCATTTTTATTTCATGGAAGTCACAGTCTCTAATCAGATGGCTTAAGCTATTGCAGACAAAACATCTTTTAACATCAAAGGAGTAACCTGTACCTAACTCCTTTTACATTCTAGCATTCCAGTTAATTTTGTTAGTGCTATCTATCTCTATTTTCTGCCTAGGAGTTGTCCTTTGAGGAACTAAGTTAGGTGAATCTGATTTTAGCTTAGATTGAGATACACTAGGTTTAACTGGTTCAGGTTGTTTTGACACATGAGGTTCATCTTTTAAAACTGGTTTAGTTATCCTTATGGGCTCAGACTTAAGTTCTAAAGAACATTCAAAGGTATTTCCAGTGGATCCTTCACTGTCATTAGATTGACAGGAAGAGTACTCATTGGTTTTACCTTCTGAGATACTGGTGTCAGAACTTTTCTCACAAAATCCTTTACTGCCATTGGATTGACAATCAGTAAATTCAATAGAATAGTCCTGAGAAGCAACAGTTTCAGGGTTCTTCCAAATGCTATAGTCAAATAAGGACTCATCATATTCTTTCTCAGGTTTATGGGTATAATCATCATTAATTGGTGGTGGAACTCCCTTGTAATTGTATGTTTCAGCAAATCTGTGATATCTAGGTTTACCCTCAAAATTACCTTTTGAATTAACAAAAACATTTTCCATCACCTCTTCCTCATAGCTTAAAACCTCTTTATCTGATTTTATCCCATACCCTAAACCAATTTTACTTGTAGAACACATTCTTGAATTAATAAGCCTCCGCAAGTTTTTATTACTGTTTTGCCATTTTTCAACTATCTTTTGCAGCTCTTCTTTATCTTTCACTGCCTTCATTCCTATTCTCCTATATCTTCTAAGCTTCTCATCCTTTTCAAAAATTTCATTATCTTGGAAGGTAATCTTTTCATTTAGAGAAGCATTTTGTTTTTGAAGATTACTTACTTGCTTTTCTAATGTTTTAACAGCATTCTTAGAAGCAAGTAATTTAACTTCTAGATCACCCATTTGACCCATCTGTTCATCATAAAGGGTCTGCAATTTATTGTATGAATCAGTACACAATTTTGAACATAAAGTTACCTCACTGCTGGAACTTATGGCCGTGAGAGCATGCTTGACTTCAGTCCCCTCTGTGGGATGTTCTCCCCAATTTACCACACCAGCTTCCAAAGTAAGCAGCCCAGTCTGATTCTTGTCATCCTTCTCAGCATGTCTAAGATAGAAGGAATCCCTTTTCTTCTCCTCATTACCCTCCTTTACAGTACACTCCCAAGCAAAATGACCTTTCTCTTGACACCTGTTTCAGCTTTGACTTGTCAAATCCTACTGGTCTCTTTCCATCAAAGCGCACTTGCCTACCAGTCTTCTTGAAGAATTTTCTCATCCTTAATGTAATCATGGCACACTGCCAGTTGATATCCATTTCCTCCATATCCTCATCTTCAATCTGATCCAATTCGTCATTTAGAATGTTTTCAAATTGATTTGAAAACAGAGAGTAGATGAGCTTATCAGCAAGACCAGCAGCCTCATCCTTTTCCTTAACACCAGTACTAACTGTATAGCTACCAGAACTGAAACTACTACCAGAATTAACTCTGGTTTTATTGTTTCTGCCATGAGAGACAAAAGTAACATTATCACTTGAAGAAGCTTTTGAATTCCCCTTGATGTCTTGTTCGTATACTTTGAGATTATTAAACAAGTCATCTATTGACAAAGAGTCAATATCTTCTTTATTCCTCATTATCATAGCTAGATTTGACCATTCATTGGGCAATGATCTGAGGAATTTCATATTAGCATCTTCAATGGATACCTCAGATCCGTGTGTTTCCAAATGTGACAGGAATTGTTGAAACATGTCATAGCCTTTCTCCAGGCCTTCAGAACTGTTGATTGAAAATGCCTCTAACTGTTGTTTATAGACAGCTTTTTGCATTTTCTTGAAATTGGCATTTCCTCCAAATCTTGTTTTAATAGCCTCCCATATCTCCTTAGCATCGTCCAAATTGTGGAACCTTCTCAGATGTTCCTTTGGTATGGCCATCTTTAGGAGATTTCTTGCCTTCCTTTCTTTCTCTTCAGCAAGTATCTCTGCATTTGTGACTAGTGGAAGGATCCTAACTGTGCCATCTTTTCCTTTGGAAATTCTCTTCTTAGAATTTCCATTTTGGATCACTTTCCAGACCTCATAATCTACATGTTCCAAATACTATTCCATCTCCATGGCCTAGATGTCGTATTCTTCCTTTTTCAAAATAGGAAGTTTGAGGTTGGAGATAATTGTTGTTGCAGGAAGTTGTTGTTGCTGTTTCTTTTGCTGTTTCTGAGATCTTGCTTCTGAAGCTTCAATTTCTTTCTCAGAACCTTCTTCATCACTATGATGGTTTGAGAAATCGTCCTGAAGAGACACTCTTTAAGGGTTTTGAGAGATGAGATGAGTGATCTTGGTATGATTTGTTTCTTCAATACAGAGTCCTTCTACAGGCTCTGATACCACTTTTAGGTCCAAAAGCTTCTGGATCTAAGTAGCCTTAAATGACTAATAGTAAACTTGAATAGATTCAATTTACTATATGAATAACTCTTTAGCAAAAGATTGATGTGTTAATGCGGAATTTAATACACAAAGTATGAAGAACAATATAAACTAACTTAGTAATTTCTATTAATTTGCTTGAAAGCTAATGCATACAACTCGTGCCTTTTCTTAACACATTAGGGTTCCTTTTATACACCAAGGAAACCCTAATTATCTAACAAACTTGTAAAAGGGTAAAGATATCTTCTCCTATGATATCTCTACACGTTCATATCTATTCCTAATATAACTCTAACAACTACTCTGTTTTGGAAATAAATAAACTTAACCAATGACACTTTACTCTGCCAGACTTAACATCTTTAGTACTGGCAGACTTAACTAAAACAGACTTAAGTCTGATCTACCAGAATTAGCCACTAACTCTACCAGACTTAACAAGACTTAATCATTGCAAAATATAATTCCCAACAAAGGTCTTGGTAACAAGACTAAGAGGAGTGGGTAAAGGAGTTAACAACCAAATATAAAATCAACTTCATTGCAATTCAAGAGACTAAGATGGAAAGAGTTTCTCATATGGATGTGAAGTTTATGTGGGGCAATTCCAATTATGACTATGTTTGTAGTGATTCTTTGGGGAACTCAGGCGAAATTCTTTGTATTTTGGAGGAGACGATCTTCAAGAAGGAACATGTTACGATATCTGATAGTTTTGTTGCTATTTATGGGACGTGGGTTCCGAACAAAGCTAAGATTCTTATTGTGGCTATTTATGCTCCGCAGGATCCTAAGTATAGACGGGTATTATGGGATTATATATCAATATTGTTAAGTCGATGGAACGGTGAGGTAATTCTTATGGGTGATTTTAATGAGGTCTAAAATAAAGACGAAAGATGTGGGTCGTGGTTTAGTTCTTATAACTCAAGGCTCTTTGATAATTTTATCTCTTTTTCGGGCCTTGTCGATGTTAAAATGGAGGGTTATGCGTTTACATGGTCTCATCCCTCGGCGAATAAAATGAGTAAGTTGGAAAAGTTTTTCATTTTAGATGGCGTCATCTCTCTCTTCCCTTCCATTATGGCTCTTTGTCTTGATCGTCATTTATCAGATCACCGTCCGATCCTTTTTTGTGAAGTTAAATTGGATTTTGGACCGATTCCTTTTCGCTTGTATCATTCATGGTTTAGCTGTGTTGGTTTTGACGATATGGTGAAACAAACATGGCGCTCATTCTCATACTCTGATAGCAATGGTATGATACGTTTCAAGAAGAAACTTTAGGAACTTAAGAAGATTATGCGGCTTTAGATCAAAGATAAAAACACGCTGCTCTCTTGTTCCAAACAATCTATCTCAGTCGAGTTGCGTGACATCGATAAAGAGCTGGATCAAGGTGGGGTTTCTGATTCTCTGCTTTTTAGGCGACATTAATTAAAATGCCAGCTTAATGATATTAAGGTTATGGAAGCCACGGATTCAATGCAGAAATCAAAAGTTAGATGGGCAATTGAAGGGGACGAGAATTCGAAATACTTCCATGGTATAATTAATAAGAAGCGGTCTCAGTAAGCAATTCGTGGTGTCTTTCACGAGGGGATTTGGCTTACTAATCCGAGTTTAGTCAAGAAGGCCTTTCTTGATCATTATGAGTCTCGGTTTAAAAAGCATACGACGGCTGGACTAAAACTTAAATTTTCTTTTCCTAACAAGTTGTCGTATGAAAAGGCTGCTGATTTGGAGAGGGGAGTTTCCCGTGACGAGATTCGTTTGGAAGTGTGGGATTATGGGGAAAATAAGTCTCCGGGTCTGGATGGGTTCACATTTGAATTTTTTAGGAAATACTGGGAGTGTATCGGTCTTGATTTATGTGTCGCGGTTGAGCATTTTTTTAGAACGAGTCGTTTTCTAAGGGTTGTAATTCATCTTTCATCGCTTTAATTCCAAAGGTCACGAACTCTAAATTTGTTAATGATTATCGGCCAATCAGTCTTATAGGGAGTGTGTACAAAGTGGTTACGAAAATCATGGCTAATCGATTGGCCCTGGTTATCGCGGATATTGTTTCTGACACCTAATCCGCTTTCGTAGCAAAGAGACCGATTTTGGATGGTCCTTTTATTCTTAACGAAGTTCTTCATTGGTGTAAAAAGAAGAATAAGAAGGTGATGTTTTTTAAAGTAGACTTCGCTAAGGCATATGATTCAGTTCATTGGGACTTATTGATCGATGTTCTCGAGGCTTTTGGTTTTGGTCCGGTGTGGTGTAACTAGATTCGAGGTACGTTTTGCTTCGCTAAGGCTTCCATTTTGGTGAATGGGAGCCCAACTAACGAGTTCCAATTCCATTGTGGGCTTAAACAAGGTGATCCTTTATCTCCTTATCTCTTCATTCTCATTATGGAATCGTTGCACCTTTCCATTAGTAGAGCAGTCAATGAAAGGTTGTTTAAAGGTATTCGTCTTCAAGGATCTCTCTCCTTATCCCATTTATTTTATGCGGATGACGCCTTGTTTATTGGTGAGTGGTCTGATGCGAATTTGCGAGGTATTATTCACATTCTCAAGTGTTTTTTTCTCGCGTCGGTTTTACAAATTAACATTAATAAAATCCAAGTTTTGGGTGTGGGTGTTCCACGGGCTTCTGTTGAGGCTATGGCGGTATCTATTGGTTCCTCTATTATGCAGCAGAAGTTCCGTTATCTTGGTGTTTTGGTGGGAGAGTGCATGTCTCGTCATAAGGCTTGGGACAATGTTGTGCTTAAATTGAGATCTCGTCTTTCTAAGTGGAAGGCGAAAACCTTATCGATTGGTGGCAGACTTACTCTTTTGAAGTCGGTTCTTGGTGCGTCTCCCCTTTACACTATGTCTATTTTCAAGGTTCCTAAAGAAGTGCTTAAGGTGATGGAATCCATTCGGAATAATTTCTTTAAGGGGGTCGAGCCTTCGGAGAGAAAACTTTCGTGGGTGGCATGGGATAAGATCTTAGCCTCTAAGAAAAAAGGAGGTCTAGGAGTTTCGAGCTTTCAAGCTCTTAACCGTACGTGATGAGTGTGTGAATACTCATCATTTTTGTACAAAATAAACTGCAAATTCATCTGAAAACACTCAGAAACACATCAAAATGATCAAAATATCACAAATCAGTGTTTTATGTGTTTTAAATGCAAAAATATCAAAATCAGATGAAAAACATATCAAATTTGCAAAAATTGCAGTTTTAGTCCCCCAAGTTTCAAAAATTGTCAAAAATAGTCCCTGAGCCAAAATTTCAAAAGAAAAATCATCAAAGGTCCGTTTTAAATCATAACTTGTCAAATTTGGTCCTTTGGTGAAAAATGTAAAAGTTTTGAGAAAATTACAAATTGGTCCTTTAAGTTTGCAAATTGGCATAAATGGCCCCTGGTAAAATTGAAAATGGCAAATTTGGTCCTTGTAATATCACTACTTGTCAGTTTCAGTCCATAAAACATCTTTGCAAAATTACAGGTTTGGTCCCTTGTTTTGTGGAAATTGCCAATATGGTCCTTGTGTTATTAACTCTTCCCATTTGGACCCTTTTTACCCTTTGGCCCAAACTGTTGGCCCTAGCCCAAACCAAGACCCGGTTTTAAACCCGAATCCAACCCAACCCATTTGTTTAATAACGGTCAAATTGGGTTGACTCACCCTTTCCCTCTCTCCCTCACATGTATACCACCACCATCATCACACCTGCAAAACTGCCTGTCACACTCAACTATCATCACATCCCCCCCTCCAAACAGAAGAAGCCAAGAGAAGCATTTAATGCATCCAACCCAATCCCACTCAACCTCACAAGCGGTTAAAAGAGTTTTGGCGCCAAAATGTTTTAAACGGCCAGGATCATTTGGAGTGATCCAATGGTCATTCTTATTGCTGGGATATGTCCAAGAAAGTGAGAGAAGCAACCTTGGGTGTATAAAAGGCCAAGAGATGCAAGAAGAAGATTTTAGTACTTAGTTTTTCATTTTGTGTATGTCGCTATTTAGATTTCTATGTCTTAAATATGTTTAAGTTATAATTTCCAGTGTTATATTAGTTAATCAAGTGTATTACAAACATTTTCGAGTATCAATTCAAGTCTGTGTTTATATTTCAAATTTCATGTTTACTGTGGCAATTTTAAATTTCGAAATCCTATGTTCAAACGTTTAAAAGCTTATCTCTCAGTTCAAACAAGCTTGTAAAAGCTTCTTACAGCTTTTTGCAAGCTTGCATTTATATTCCAAGCAAATGTGGATTTTGGTCAACGAAAGTCAATGGTGCAGTGAATTTGATTCAAACAGGCATGGAAATGAGACAAAGGTTGATGCAGGTTTGGAAATAGGGTGTTTTACAGTTATCTGAACTGGAAATGGATTAGGATTATAAGGTGGATAGGATAGTGGTTACTTGTTTCACATTTTTGGCAAGCCACAGTGGCTATGGACAAGTTGTAAGTTCAATATCTGTTTCTGATCATTAAGTGTTGTTTGAATCTGCTCATTTGCTGTTATTGTCACTGTTTGATCTGAGAATCATGATTGTTTAGCTTAATTTGTTCTTAATCTGTGGATTGTTTCATTGAATAGCAGTTTAAAGTGGTGTTTGGAATTGCTAGGTTTTCTGTGGTAGAGGCTTAAGAATCAGTGGTTAGTAGTGGTAATAAGCTTAGATAAGTATTGGATATCATTTGAGGTCATTTGTTTCAATGGTTTTAGCTCAAAGTCAAAGCTCTTAGTTATCTGCTATAATATCTGAATCTGTCAAATAACAGTTGGTGAAATTGATTGCAATTTGGTCAAATCTGGTAGATCTAGCTTGTGGTAGTCATAATCAGTGATAAAACATCATTATCAGTTAAATAATTTGGATCAAAAGTCAGTTTGGTCAAAATTGGTGAGTATTTCTTAAAAGTCAAAAGTTGTAAAAGCAGTTTTCATCAAAACTTTGTGGTTCATTTTCTGAGTCATTTTTGAGTTTAAGAGTTTGAAAATTTGGATATCAAAACTTCAACTGGTCATTAATTGATAATCACTTTTGGTGAAAACTGATTTGGTCATCTTGAGCTTTTAATAAGCTAGTACTTTAGCTTGTAATTGCCCTGCTCACACTTGAGTGTGAACAGGCAGTTTTGAAAATTGTTGCACAAGCTTGATTTCAAAGAGTTAAGGTCTGTAAATTGGTACAAGTGTAGTTAGCTAGGTGGTTTACAAGGCCTACTATCTGTTTTTGGTACAAGCTCCTCTGATAAGCTGGTTCATAAGCTCAAACAGTGGGTCAGAACCACTGTTTGGCTATTATAAGCAGTTGGCTTATTAAGTGAATCTGAGCTTCAAGCTTGTTAGGAGTAGTGATAATCAGTAGTGATTAGCTTAATCTAGTGTAGTGTAGCTGTGGTAACTGTTTGGTGGCTTATCTAGCTTTTTAGCTTATTTTTGTAGCTTATTTACAATAGCAGTTTCATAGCAGCTTCCATTTCTGTCACATAAGCTAGTTGTTTTCCATTTTTCATAGATTCTATATATAATTTTAGATTTTTCCTGAAAGTTTCATAATTTTTGGTCTTCATTTGCTATTTTTCTTATTTTAATTAGATTTTAATCAATTTTTAATAGCCTTTTATTACAAATAATTGAGAAAAAGCTCCAAAAAATAATTTTTCAATTTTTTTAAGTTTAGATAAATATAAGAAGTGAAAAAAGTAATTTTCCAGATTTTTCTTAGCTCATTTGGTAATTTTTAGTAATTTAATTAGTTTTAAATAGTTTAAAATTCATAAAAAATAGAAAAATAACCAGAAAAATACAAAAATAGTTTTGAAAATTCTAGTTTGATATTTTAGACTTTTCCATTTCATAATTTTATTTTTCTAGCTTTGTTTCCTAATTTCTTGCATTTTGGTTAATTATTAAATAGTTAAAAATAGTTTTTAATTAATAATAATTAGATAATTAGTGATAAAAATAGTTTTCTTTTTCTAAAAAGTTTCTTCTATCATTAGGGTTGTAAAAACATCATTTTCATATTTTTAGGGTTAATATTGATTTAGTTTCACTTTTTATTTTGTACGTCGCGTAGATTTTAATTTCAGATTTATAAAAACATAAAAACAAAAACATCATTGTAAAAATAGTGATAGCGTTTATTTAATAGATTTTATCTTTTTAATTTTCTTTAATTTGCATTTAAGCCGTTTTTATTTGTTGGCTTATTCCGTAGTTATAATCATTCCCATATCCTTTTTCGTTCAAACTTCTCGATCACTATACGTAGATTGATCCATTGCACAGCTCGCTGGGACATAACGACCCGGGGAGACTCTATACTCCTCAGATCTTCATTGATTTCGTGCTTAAGCTGTTTTAGGTTTTCTTACGCTTGCGTGAGAGAACTTGACGGTTTTGCGCGCATCAAATTTCTGGCGCCGCTGCCGGGGAGCTGTGCTGATTTATCTCCCGTTTTAGCAGATTAGTTGTTTGAATCCTCACTCTTTGTTTATATCATCCATATCTGTATATATATATATCCATATTTTTATTTAAAAAAATCCAAAAACCCAAAAACAGCCAAAAACGTATAAAACACAAAAATATTTTCTCTTTTGTTTCTATATATGTATCAAATAATAAAAATACAAAAAGAATCGTCGTTTTCTTTAATAAAAACAACTTAAAAGATTACCACCGAAAACCAAGGCAGTGCACTACCTAACTGGGGGTGCGACCATAATAAGTTCCCGAACTAAAGATTTAAAACTTGCCTT
The DNA here is from genome assembly GCA_019973895.1 of Chrysanthemum seticuspe. Classification (NCBI taxonomy): domain Eukaryota; kingdom Viridiplantae; phylum Streptophyta; class Magnoliopsida; order Asterales; family Asteraceae; genus Chrysanthemum; species Chrysanthemum seticuspe. The sequence continues at coordinate 78,170,227 of BPTQ01000006.1, read as the reverse complement.
TGTGTCCATTGTGATTGGTGTACCTTTTTCAAAGAAGCCATTCATCTTGGATTATTGGTTAAGTTCACTGTTGTTTTGCCTCGATTTTGTGTTAATTGATTTTGTTGTGATATCGACGTTTCAGAACCAGAAAACCCATAAAGATTCTTCTCACCACCATTTTTACAAACCGTCTTCATAATTCTCATTCTCATCTGGAGATTTTCATAATTCTATTTCTCTCCTTAAACTCTGAGTTTCCTTAGAGTTAACTCTAGTGTATGCGCACTCGCTCTTCTAGATCTGTGAGCCCATTTCGTGAGCTTGTCAAGATTCCGAGAAGGCGTGTTCGTAGACTTTCTGCTCCATCAGTCGGATCTGAGATCCGGACTGTTCACACTACTTCCGCTGTCATGGCGGATGAGATTCCTATGTGTGAGCTTCTCCAGGCACCCATCGACGGGTATGGAGATGCTATCGTTGTGCCAGCCATCGTGGCTGAAAATTTTGAGCTCAAGACCGGGTTACTGAATCTTGTAACCTCAAATCAGTTCTACGGTTTTGAGCGGGATGATCCTCATGCTCATATAAGATGGTTTAACAAGATTGCATCTACCATCAAGTATAAGAATGTCCCTTCTGAGGCTGTTAAGCTTCTTCTGTTCCCGTTTTCTCTTGAGGGGCAAGCCCGGATTTGGCTTGAAAAACAACCCCCTCAGTCTATAGAAACATGGGAAGATCTGGTGAAGAAATTTGTGAATGAATTCTATCCACCTTCCAAGACCACGAGTCTTAAAAATGAAATCATCAAGTTCACTCAGAAGTTTGATGAATCCTTCAGTGAATCGTGGGATCGTTTCAAGGAATTGCTTCGCAAATGTCCTCACCACGGTTTCTCCGAGTTGATGCAACTCGACACTTTCTACAATGGAGTGAGTCAATCTGATCAAGATTCTCTCAATTCCTCCGCGGGAGGAAATTTCCTAAGCAAAACTGTCAAAGAAGCTTTAGCGATAATCGAAAACAAGTCTAAAGTCCGCACTGCACGAAGCAAGCCGGTTGTTTCCCAAGTCAGTGTTGGTCCTTCTTCTTCTTCATCGCCCGTGAGTCAGTCTAGCACCGATGCTAAGATTGATAAACTCACGGAAGCTATCCAAGCTTTGGTTCTCTCCAATCAAAAGAAAGTCTCTTTTCCACAAACTTCACCTCCTGCTGAAGTTAAGAAAGTGGAAGTCTGTGTTACATGTGGTGGCCCCCATGCTTATTATAACTGTATGGCCACCGATGGTAACCCCTTTGAAGCTAATGCTGTGGGCGGGATGTCTAATCAAGGAGGCAATCAATATCGTGCTCCTGTAGACCCGAATCACCGTCCTAACCACTACTCTGGACCTCCCGGTTTCAATCAAAATCAAAACCGTAATCAGAATCAAAACAGACCAAACCAAGGTTATCAAAACCAAGGTCATTTCAATCCAAACAACGGTTATCAAAATCAGAATCAAAATTTCCAACATCAAGGAAATTACAATAGAAACCCAGGTCAGGGAAATTTCAACCCAGGGTATGTTCATGGAAACAATCAAGGGAATTTTCAAAATCAAGGCCCTAATCCTAACAATAGAGGCCAGAATTTCCCGGTGCAAACTCAAGCCATTGTTCCAACTGGACCATCATCTGATGAGCTGTTGAAACAATTCATGAAATCCCAGGAAGAGATGAATCGGTTGTTGGTTAGCCAGATTGCTGACATCAAGAAGTCTTTAAATGATCGACCCTCGGGCTCAGGTACTCTACCTAGCAACACGATCGCTAATCCGAGGGGCGATGCTAAAGCGATCACAACCCGAAGTGGTGCTTCCTATTCTGGACCCGCTGTTCCTACTACCTCTTCTTCCTCTCTCCCGAAGGTAGTGGAAAGCGAACCTGAGGCGACAAAGGACAAGGAACTTCCTACTAATAACGGAGGTGCCAATAATGTCCATCCTCAGGTTGTCCCCAAACCCAAGCCTGGAGTTGTTTTTGAACCTCCAGTTTGTGACCCTAAATCCAAAACTTCTATTCCTTACCCCTCTCGGTTACATGAGCAAAAGCTCCGCGAGAAAGCTAGTCATCAGATGGAAAAGTTCTTTCAAATTTTCCAAGAGCTTCACTTTGACATAAGCTTCGCGGATGCCATCATGTTAATGCCAAAGTTTGCATCTACTCTGAAACATATGCTGAGCAACAAAGAAAAGCTATTTGAAATGGCTAAAACTCCTTTGAATGAAAATTGCTCAGCAGTGTTGTTAAAAAAGCTTCCCGAGAAGCTTGGAGATCCCGGAAAATTTCTTCTTCCTTGTGTTTTTCCCGGGATGATTGAATGCTTTGCCCTTGCCGATCTCGGTGCAAGCATCAATCTGATGCCGTACTCAGTATGGAAGAAACTGTCTCTTCCGGAACTTATTCCTACCTGCATGACTCTGGAGCTTGCAGATCGATCTATATCGCGTCCTCTTGGCATCGCCGAGGATGTATTTGTCAAAGTAGGAAAGTTCCACTTCCCAGCTGACTTTGTGGTCGTTGATTTCGATGCTGATCCTCGAGTTCCCCTCATTGTTGGGCGGGGATTCTTGAGGACGGGCCGTGCTCTTATCGATGTATTTGAGCAAGAGATCACTCTCCGTGTGGGTAATGAAGCTGTTACCTTTAACCTCGATCAGACTTCGAGGTACTCCTCTAATTATGACACTGAATCAATTAATCGAGTCGATTTAATTGACATTGCTTCAGAGGAGTACTCTCAAGAGTTTCTTGGTTATCTTCATAATTCTGTGGGTGGAAATTCCAATTCCACCACATCTTCTCAACCTATCATTGCCGACTCTTCCCCCTCTCTCACTCCGTTTGAGGGAGGTGACTTCCTTTTGGAAGAGATCGATGAATTTCTGGCTACTGATGAATCAATTCCGCCTGGAATTGATGGTGTGTATGATTCGGAGGGGGATATTCTCTATCTTGAGCAATTGCTTAATGAAGATCCATTACCTTCACTCCCTCCGAAGGAAATCACGACTGAGGAAATCAAATCAGTGCAAACTTCTACTGATGAATTTCCCGAGGTTGAACTTAAGGACCTACCTCCTCATCTCGAGTATGCATTCTTGGAGGGTGATGATAAATTACCCGTCATTATTGCTAAGGATTTAACTGAGGAGGAGAAAACTGCTCTCATAGAGGTCTTGAAGTCACACAAGCAAGCAATTGCTTGGAAACTCTCCGATATTAAGGGTATCAACCCTGAGTTTTGTACTCACAAAATCTTAATGGAGGATGACTTCAAACCAGCAGTCCAAAGTCAGAGAAGGGTGAATCCTAAGATTCACGAGGTTATCAAACAAGAGGTTCTCAAACTTCTTGATGCCGGTCTGATTTACCCGATCTCTGATAGTCCTTGGGTTAGCCCAATTCATTGCGTTCCAAAAAAGGGTGGCATTACTGTTGTCACGAATGAAGAAAACGAGTTGATTCCGACTCGATTGGTTACGGGATGGCGTGTATGCATTGACTATCGAAAGTTAAATGATGCCACCCGTAAAGACCATTTTCCTCTACCCTTCATGGACCAGATGCTTGAGAGATTAGCAGGGAACGAGTACTATTGTTTCCTTGATGGTTTCTCGGGTTACTTTCAGATCCCCATTGATCCGCTGGATCAAGAGAAAACCACATTCACCTGCCCATACGGGACGTTTGCCTACAGACGTATGCCTTTTGGCTTATGCAATGCTCCTGGCACGTTCCAACGTTGTATGATGGCCATTTTCCACGACATGATCGGGGAAACTATGGAGGTGTTTATGGATGACTTCTCGGTCATTGGGGATTCATTTCAGACATGTCTCTCCCACTTAGACAAAATGCTTAAAAGGTGTGAAGACACCAATCTCTGTCTAAACTGGGAGAAGAGCCACTTTATGGTCAAAGAGGGCATAGTCCTCGGCCATAAGATTTCTAAGAATGGGATTGAGGTAGATAGAGCCAAAGTTGATGTTATCGCTAAACTACCTCACCCTACTACCGTCAAAGGTATTAGGAGTTTTCTTGGTCATGCCGGGTTTTATCGTAGATTTATTCAAGATTTCTCTAAAATCGCCCGGCCAATGACCCATCTTCTCGAAAAAGATGCTCCTTTCATCTTCTCTCCTGAGTGCATCGAAGCTTTTGAAACACTTAAGAAAAAGCTTACGGAAGCACCCATTCTAGTTGCCCCCGACTGGGATTTACCCTTCGAGCTTATGTGCGATGCAAGTGATTTTGCTATCGGCGCAGTCTTGGGGCAACGCAAAACCAAGCATTTCCAGCCGATCCACTACGCGAGCAAAACTATGACTGAAGCTCAGACTCATTACACCACTACAGAAAAAGAACTATTAGCTGTGGTGTATGCGTTTGAGAAGTTTCGGCCATATCTCATATTAACCAAATGCGTGGTGTATACGGACCACTCGGCACTCAAATATCTCTTTGCTAAACAAGATGCAAAGCCGAGATTGCTCCGTTGGGTTCTCCTCCTACAAGAATTTGATATCATCATCCGTGATAAAAAAGGAGCTGAGAACCTGGCTGCTGATCATCTCTCCCGATTAGAGAACCCTCACCAAAATGTGTTTGAGAAAAAGGAAATTAATGAAACATTTCCTCTCGAAACACTCAATGTGGTTTCTTTTCGCGGAGATTCTTCTACCCCATGGTTTGCCGACTTTGCAAATTACCATGCGGGTAACTTTGTGGTGAAAGGGATGTCGTCCCAACAGAAAAATAAATTCTTTAAGGATGTGAAACATTATTTCTGGGACGACCCCTACTTGTTTAAAATCTGTGCGGATCAAGTCATCCGGCGATGTGTGTATGGTCAGGAAGCCGTTGACATTCTCAAGGCTTGCCATTCTGGACCTACTGGGGGACATCATAGCCCCAACTACACCGCCAAGAAGGTGTTTGATTCGGGTTTCTATTGGCCCACAATCTATAAGGATGCCCATGAATTCGTCAAAACCTGTGACGCTTGTCAGCGTCACGGGAATATCTCACAAAGGAATGAAATGCCTCAAAACGCCATTCAAGTGTGTGAGATTTTTGACATATGGGGCATTGACTTTATGGGGCCATTTCCTTCTTCTCATGGCAACAAATACATACTCGTGGCCGTTGACTACTTGTCAAAATGGGTTGAAGCTAAGGCTTTACCCACCAACGATGCCCGAGTTGTGGTGAAATTCTTGAAATCCTTATTTGCTAGGTTTGGAACTCCACGAGCCATCATCAGTGATCGTGGTACGCATTTCTGCAATGACCAATTTGCAAGAGTCATGCAAAAGTATGGTGTAACTCACCGTACCTCTACTGCGTACCACCCCCAAACGAGTGGGCAAGTGGAAGTTTCTAACCGGGGGATAAAAAGAATTCTGGAGAGGACGGTTGGTGAAAACCGTGCCTCTTGGTCTGATAAGCTAGATGATGCACTCTGGGCCTTCCGTACGGCTTACAAAACACCCATCGGGTGCACTCCATACAAGCTAGTGTACGGGAAGGCGTGTCATCTACCAGTTGAGCTCGAGCACAAGGCATACTGGGCCTTGAAGCATGCTAACTTTGATATTCAGACAGCGGGTGATCATAGGAAAGTTCAAATGAATGAATTAAATGAACTCCGTGATCAAGCTTACGAGAACTCTTTGATCTATAAACAAAAGACAAAGAAGATTCATGACTCAAAAATCAAAAACCGCGTTTTCAACGTTGGTGATCGAGTCCTTCTTTTCAATTCAAGATTGAAGATTTTCTCGGGAAAGCTCAAATCCCGCTGGTCTGGACCATTTACCATCGCTAAGGTTTATCCTTATGGTACCATTGAGTTATCTCAACCCGATGGTCCTAATTTCAAAGTGAATGGTCATCGAGTGAAGCATTATTTTGGAGAGGACATTCCATCCATGGTTGTCCCGGATCTTCAAACTTTCCCCATGAACCAATGAATGCGGGGATCGAGTCAAGCTAGCGACTCGGTAATCAAAAACAGTAGCATGCCATATGGGTTTTCACCCATATTTCTGTCTTCTCACCTCTTTCTACCACCCTAGTGTGGGGGGGTTGCCCACATGTTTCAAAAAAAAAAAAAAAAAAAAAAAAAAAAAAAAAAAAAAAAAAAAAAATCTTCTTTCTAAATAATGGCCGTAGTATTTCCCTTTCACGTTCTTTGTTTCGGCATAACCGCCGGTACTTTGAATATTGAGGGCAATATTCATTTCTAAGTGTGGGGGGGATTCTCACGAATTTTATCATGTAAATATACCGCCTAATCCCCCCGTTTTTGGCCAAAATTTTTTTTTTTGGAGTAAGTGTTCTACACTTTCTCATCTGGTTATCAGTCCGCCATGTCTGTAAGACAAAAGGATTGGCTAATCCAGGAGCAAACGGCTCTTGGTAAAGATTTCTCAAATCCGTTTATATGGCTTGCAATTTGCCCAAAATTGTATGGTATTCAGCTCACCATATCCTAAAAAGTAAAGAGTTGGCTAGCCCGCAAGATTATGGCTTGTGGTAAAGGCAGTGGAAAAACCATAATTGGTAATCAGCTCACCAAAGATAATATTGATAATTTATCTAAGAGTTGGCTAGTCCAGAGCAAACGGCTACTGGTAAAGACAAAATCAAATCCGTTGGAAGCTGGTGGTTTGCTCAAAATCACATGGTTATCGGTGTACCATGGTTCTTACTTGAACTGAAACATTTGGCTACTCCAGAAGTAATGGCTTTTGGTAAAGAGTTTAAAATCCATTATGTTTTCTCAAATCATTGCTAGGGACTAGCAATATCTCAGTGTGGGGGATTGATGAGTGTGTGAATACTCATCATTTTTGTACAAAATAAACTGCAAATTCATCTGAAAACACTCAGAAACACATCAAAATGATCAAAATATCACAAATCAGTGTTTTATGTGTTTTAAATGCAAAAATATCAAAATCAGATGAAAAACATATCAAATTTGCAAAAATTGCAGTTTTAGTCCCCCAAGTTTCAAAAATTGTCAAAAATAGTCCCTGAGCCAAAATTTCAAAAGAAAAATCATCAAAGGTCCGTTTTAAATCATAACTTGTCAAATTTGGTCCTTTGGTGAAAAATGTAAAAGTTTTGAGAAAATTACAAATTGGTCCTTTAAGTTTGCAAATTGGCATAAATGGCCCCTGGTAAAATTGAAAATGGCAAATTTGGTCCTTGTAATATCACTACTTGTCAGTTTCAGTCCATAAAACATCTTTGCAAAATTACAGGTTTGGTCCCTTGTTTTGTGGAAATTGCCAATATGGTCCTTGTGTTATTAACTCTTCCCATTTGGACCCTTTTTACCCTTTGGCCCAAACTGTTGGCCCTAGCCCAAACCAAGACCCGGTTTTAAACCCGAATCCAACCCAACCCATTTGTTTAATAACGGTCAAATTGGGTTGACTCACCCTTTCCCTCTCTCCCTCACATGTATACCACCACCATCATCACACCTGCAAAACTGCCTGTCACACTCAACTATCATCACATCCCCCCCTCCAAACAGAAGAAGCCAAGAGAAGCATTTAATGCATCCAACCCAATCCCACTCAACCTCACAAGCGGTTAAAAGAGTTTTGGCGCCAAAATGTTTTAAACGGCCAGGATCATTTGGAGTGATCCAATGGTCATTCTTATTGCTGGGATATGTCCAAGAAAGTGAGAGAAGCAACCTTGGGTGTATAAAAGGCCAAGAGATGCAAGAAGAAGATTTTAGTACTTAGTTTTTCATTTTGTGTATGTCGCTATTTAGATTTCTATGTCTTAAATATGTTTAAGTTATAATTTCCAGTGTTATATTAGTTAATCAAGTGTATTACAAACATTTTCGAGTATCAATTCAAGTCTGTGTTTATATTTCAAATTTCATGTTTACTGTGGCAATTTTAAATTTCGAAATCCTATGTTCAAACGTTTAAAAGCTTATCTCTCAGTTCAAACAAGCTTGTAAAAGCTTCTTACAGCTTTTTGCAAGCTTGCATTTATATTCCAAGCAAATGTGGATTTTGGTCAACGAAAGTCAATGGTGCAGTGAATTTGATTCAAACAGGCATGGAAATGAGACAAAGGTTGATGCAGGTTTGGAAATAGGGTGTTTTACAGTTATCTGAACTGGAAATGGATTAGGATTAGAAGGTGGATAGGATAGTGGTTACTTGTTTCACATTTTTGGCAAGCCACAGTGGCTATGGACAAGTTGTAAGTTCAATATCTGTTTCTGATCATTAAGTGTTGTTTGAATCTGCTCATTTGCTGTTATTGTCACTGTTTGATCTGAGAATCATGATTGTTTAGCTTAATTTGTTCTTAATCTGTGGATTGTTTCATTGAATAGCAGTTTAAAGTGGTGTTTGGAATTGCTAGGTTTTCTGTGGTAGAGGCTTAAGAATCAGTGGTTAGTAGTGGTAATAAGCTTAGATAAGTATTGGATATCATTTGAGGTCATTTGTTTCAATGGTTTTAGCTCAAAGTCAAAGCTCTTAGTTATCTGCTATAATATCTGAATCTGTCAAATAACAGTTGGTGAAATTGATTGCAATTTGGTCAAATCTGGTAGATCTAGCTTGTGGTAGTCATAATCAGTGATAAAACATCATTATCAGTTAAATAATTTGGATCAAAAGTCAGTTTGGTCAAAATTGGTGAGTATTTCTTAAAAGTCAAAAGTTGTAAAAGCAGTTTTCATCAAAACTTTGTGGTTCATTTTCTGAGTCATTTTTGAGTTTAAGAGTTTGAAAATTTGGATATCAAAACTTCAACTGGTCATTAATTGATAATCACTTTTGGTGAAAACTGATTTGGTCATCTTGAGCTTTTAATAAGCTAGTACTTTAGCTTGTAATTGCCCTGCTCACACTTGAGTGTGAACAGGCAGTTTTGAAAATTGTTGCACAAGCTTGATTTCAAAGAGTTAAGGTCTGTAAATTGGTACAAGTGTAGTTAGCTAGGTGGTTTACAAGGCCTACTATCTGTTTTTGGTACAAGCTCCTCTGATAAGCTGGTTCATAAGCTCAAACAGTGGGTCAGAACCACTGTTTGGCTATTATAAGCAGTTGGCTTATTAAGTGAATCTGAGCTTCAAGCTTGTTAGGAGTAGTGATAATCAGTAGTGATTAGCTTAATCTAGTGTAGTGTAGCTGTGGTAACTGTTTGGTGGCTTATCTAGCTTTTTAGCTTATTTTTGTAGCTTATTTACAATAGCAGTTTCATAGCAGCTTCCATTTCTGTCACATAAGCTAGTTGTTTTCCATTTTTCATAGATTCTATATATAATTTTAGATTTTTCCTGAAAGTTTCATAATTTTTGGTCTTCATTTGCTATTTTTCTTATTTTAATTAGATTTTAATCAATTTTTAATAGCCTTTTATTACAAATAATTGAGAAAAAGCTCCAAAAAATAATTTTTCAATTTTTTTAAGTTTAGATAAATATAAGAAGTGAAAAAAGTAATTTTCCAGATTTTTCTTAGCTCATTTGGTAATTTTTAGTAATTTAATTAGTTTTAAATAGTTTAAAATTCATAAAAAATAGAAAAATAACCAGAAAAATACAAAAATAGTTTTGAAAATTCTAGTTTGATATTTTAGACTTTTCCATTTCATAATTTTATTTTTCTAGCTTTGTTTCCTAATTTCTTGCATTTTGGTTAATTATTAAATAGTTAAAAATAGTTTTTAATTAATAATAATTAGATAATTAGTGATAAAAATAGTTTTCTTTTTCTAAAAAGTTTCTTCTATCATTAGGGTTGTAAAAACATCATTTTCATATTTTTAGGGTTAATATTGATTTAGTTTCACTTTTTATTTTGTACGTCGCGTAGATTTTAATTTCAGATTTATAAAAACATAAAAACAAAAACATCATTGTAAAAATAGTGATAGCGTTTATTTAATAGATTTTATCTTTTTAATTTTCTTTAATTTGCATTTAAGCCGTTTTTATTTGTTGGCTTATTCCGTAGTTATAATCATTCCCATATCCTTTTTCGTTCAAACTTCTCGATCACTATACGTAGATTGATCCATTGCACAGCTCGCTGGGACATAACGACCCGGGGAGACTCTATACTCCTCAGATCTTCATTGATTTCGTGCTTAAGCTGTTTTAGGTTTTCTTACGCTTGCGTGAGAGAACTTGACGGTTTTGCGCGCATCAGTACGCTTCTCCTTAAATGGGTGTGGCGGTTTCTGTCTCAAGACGGTTCTCTTTGGTTTCGAGTCATTCAAGCGGTTCATGGGTCTTCGTTAGTTTCCCATTCGACTCATACGACCTCTATTTGGAGCTCGATTTTAAGGGAAGTTCATTTACTTAAGTCTAAAGGTTTCGACATTTTATCTCATTGTTCCAAGCGTATAGGAGATGGTAGAAATACTCGGTTTTGGTTGGATATTTGGAAGGGTGATAAACCATTTTGCGATGCTTTTCCTCGCATATTTGCCCTTGAGTTGTACTGCCAGGTTTCTGTGGCTGAGAAGTTGGCTGCCCCTTTGGACATCTCTCTATGTAGATCATTGAGAGGTGGAGCGGAGCAACAGCAGTTTACCGATCTATCTTTGATCATTGATTCTGTGTCCCTCACTCTCTCGACTTTAGTGTCAAAGAGGTTAGGAATGTTATTGACGAGCTGTCTCTTCCAACGCATTCTGAATCTACTAGGTGGGTGAAGGGTGTTTCTATTAAGATAAACATTTTTGCTTGGCGAGCTCGGCGTGATCGTCTTCCTATTAGGATTAATCTGATTCGTAGAGGTATTACTTTGGAGTCGTCATCCTGCCCTCTTTGTCTCACAGGTGAGGAAGATGTTTCCCATGTCTTATTTCGGTGTTCTTTGGCTCAGGCAGTTTTACGGCGCGTGTGTCGATGGTGGGACTTAGATTGGCAGATTTGGTCCTCGTTTTCAGAGTGGTCTTCATGTTTTCTTCTATTCGGCTTTCTTATAAAGTTAAAAGCTTATTAGAAAGCGTTTTCTATGTTGCTTGGTGGTATATGTGGGGGCTTCGGAACCGTTCTATTTTTGATTATGCCCCGCCTACTAGTTCGGTGATCTTCGACGATATCGTGTCTAATTCCTTTCATTGGTGTTATAATAGATGTAATAGGATGTTTTCTTCGGATACTTGGCTTAAAAACCCTCATTTGATTTCTTTGTAATGTTTGTTCTAGAGCCTTGCTAGTTTATAAAATGTCGCCGTTCAAAAAAAAATCTCTTATAAGTACGTGCATCTTTAAGCTGGTGTAACTGTAATTAAAAACAGTTATATATGCTTCTTTACAATTTTTACATGGTTATAAAGGAAACCATCTTGTATGCATTTTTTAAGTCCGAACAGCTTGACAAAATATAAGGGTGTGTTTCGTTTGTAAACTGTAGCAGAAACGGTGGTAGCTAGGTAAGTTTAGAAAGTGTTAGAGCGGAAGGTGTGGATGATTCATTGCTCGCCGTCGTCCGACGTGTACCCTCGTCGTGGGCCGCCGCCACACCGGCCTATCTCGCCGTGGCTCGCCGTGAATCAACTCGTCGTTTTGACGACGAAGGAAGAATCTGACAAAGCAATAAGTTTTAATTGTTAATGTGCAGGAAACAAGAAGAAAATGTTTTTTTTTTACCGGTTGGAATGGGGCTCCAAATGAGTTGGAATTGGGCTGAAAAAAATTTATTTATTTATTTATTTTATTTATTTTTTTTTGTAAGATAAAAAAATTATAAAAATGTTATTTATATTCTTTTATAAAAAATGACTAGTAAAATGTTTAGGTTTTTTATTATTAGTATGTGTTGTATTTTTTTTTCCCGTGTCGTTTTTTTACGTATCGTGTTTATTTTTATTATTATTGTGTTATGTATTGTATTTTTATTTTTAATGATATGAATTTAGTTTATTTGGAAAATTGAATAAAAAAATAAAGTGGTAGTGGTGGACTCCAAATGAAGAGGTTGAGGTTTGTTATGACTGATGGGGGGTTTGTTGTGGTTAGTTTATTTGGAAAATTGAATAAAAAAAAATAAAGTGGTAGTGGTGGGCCCCAAATGAAGAGGTTGAGGTTTGTTATGAGTGATGGGGGTTTGTTGTGGCTAGTTGTGGAGAAGTGGGATGCTGATGTGGCATTGAGCATACCCTTAGCCTAGTAAGAAAAGTAATTTAATTCGTGGAACCCATATATTATTATAAGTAAGATTCTTTACTTGGTGATCGTGCATAGAGTTTAAACAAAGGGGATATTAAACGCTGGTAACATTTACTTGTGGATCGATTCTGGTGGGGATATTAAACGTTGGTCACCCTAAGTGATTAGGTTTTTTTTTGTTTGTGATCTTGGCGTTGGTCTGTATGCGGTTTTGAGGGTCTTATTGCTGCGATTTATTCATGATGGGGGTTACGAGTGAGAGGGATAAAGGTGGGGGAACGTTGGAACATGAATTTGGTGGTGTTGATAACTACTCATCATTGAATAAGACTACTCCGGAAAAGGCTCCAGGTGTCGTTACTCCTGGAGTTGAGAGTCTTAGCATGGACACTAACAGCCCTAGTGTTAGTTCTCTTAATCGCACCTATGATCGTACTACTTTGGCTAGTAATCTTGATAATATGTCTGGAAGTAAATTTAAAACTTCTATGCCTAAGGTGGCTTTGTTTGATAATCCGAATGTGACTATGGAAGGGGATGAACAGGTCAACGATGGATTGAAAGCTCCTACATTTGCAAGTAAGGTGGGATCTACTTCTGCTACCTCCAAAGTTAATTTCCGCACTCTTGATACGGGCATGCCTCTTAATGATAAGGCCGAGGTAAAAATTTCTTTGTCATCTGTCTTGGAAGCTAATTCTAAGTTTGATAATACTCTTTTCGGGTATTTTATTGGCAAGAGGGTTGCATTTCCCGTAGTTGATAACTACGTGAAGAATGCATGGAAGAAGTTTGGTGTGGTACGTTCTATGATGAATTCTAAGGGTTTATTTTTCTTCAAATTTGCCTCTATTGAGGGATTAAATGGAGTGTTAGAGAATGGACCTTGGTTTATTCGATCCGTTCCTATTATTTTGAAGAATTCGACCCCTAGGACGAGTTTTATTAAAGAGGATTTGGGTTCGATCCCTGTCTGGGTGAAACTACATGATATTCCTATTGCTGCTTTTACTGAAGATGGATTGAGTGCCATGGCTACTGATTGTACAATAATTCGTACGACCAGGCCTTCGATGGTGATCGAAGGGTATAAGGGGTGATATGATTGCGCCAAACTTGTAGTCAATCTGCAATAAGAAATAGTAGACACTTCGTTAAGTGATTGCGCAGGGGTTGGGCCCTGCGAACCACCTCCGGCGTGTGAATAAGTATGTGATATGAGTTATGGATAATATGATGTATGTGAAAGACTGTGTTGAGTGAACATACCATTGAAATGACTCGTCCAATCTATTTATAGGTGATGAAAATAGCTTGGAGAGTGTTGGCACACGTTTAGGAGATCATGGGGGGCGTCCCCTGATTTATGGTAACCGCTAGGGCTTCATCCCCACTATCTCGGACTTGGCGGGGAAGCTAAGGACATAGTGGGAACGTGGGGGAAGACCGAGTCAAGGTTCTTGTTTGTCTTGGCATCTTCAAGAGAAGACACCGAAGGGCATAGGCCTTCGGCTGGCGAATTCCCAACTGGTAACCATGTCAATGATGAATGGTTTTACGCCACCAATGACTTATAAAGAAAGACTTGGGTCTTCGTAATGTAATTTCGACTGAGGCCGAAGGGGGGGTCCTTCGACCTGATCGGAGGGTACGTCATCAAGCCCCCCAGTCGAAAGTGATATGTACGAACAAGAAATATTGCTTACGACTCAGAAATAAAAACGAAACGTCCCCTTCGTCACAAGAACGAACGAAGATAGAAAGTCTCGCTAATATTGACCGTAATTAATGCAAATAATTATCCTAACCACCCCTTTTCCTCGGTAAAAGAGAACGTCTTTTCAAAATTTGAAATAGTTTTGAAATCCGGTGGTAAGATGATAAGTAATTACACGTGTAGGGCCGAGATTTTCATCTTGTAGGGTATATATATATTGCAAAAATAATAACCCTAACAAAGTAACTCTCGCCCAAAGTTTTTCACCTACTAAAATTCCTTTCGATCAAGCCTCCGACCAAACAAGGTAAAACGCTCCTTCTTCTTCTGTATTTCAAATATTTTTGTGTTTTGTAGAAGGTGTCATGTCAACCAACAAAAAATTTGTGATAAAACAACAAGGTTGCACATTAACCAGGGAGGAGCTTAAAGCGTTCCTCACTGATTATCCCATTCCAAAAGAACACAAAGTAATGCTACCAAGTAAAGATCAAGGGATATTCGATGCCCCTGAAAATTATGTAGGCTTGTATATCCATGCTTTCACCACTTCCAATCTTAGGATACCACTGCATCCTTTAATTTTAGAATTCCTTCGATATTATGAGTACACATTTCTAGGTTCAACCCTTTTGGCCTAGCCAAGCTGACAACATACATTGTGATGTGTAAAGCCTATGGGTTTGAACCATCCTTGACTGTGCTTAGGGGTTTTTTAAATCTATATCCGGGAGGAGATTGGTTAACCTTGGCCAAAAGGGGTGAAAGGGATGTGCCCATATTGATAGATAGGCCTTTTACGAACATAAGGAACTGGAAAGGCAAGTTCTTTTATATTCAGACTACCATTATCCCTCCTGGATACTCTGCATTGTTAAACCCAGACTTTCAATATGATGAGAAAAGGTTCACTGATCCATTGCCTTATACTGTGAGAAGAAACCCACTGTATCGGCGTTTGGCTCGTTATCCAGCTGACTGCCAGACCTTCCCTGAGCCAATCCTGTTCATGGCTGGCATTGCTGAGAGATGGGAAGGGTCTCCGTTGGTACCTGAGATAATTTGTGATGGAGAAAGTATGTATTTTTTAAATTAACATAAGAAACAAAAACTTATCTTGCTGATATTTATCTTATCTGCTTCTTTTTGCAGAGATGTCATTCAGGAACTTTGTCGTGGCTGGAGGTGCCAAAGAGGTTACTTTTCTTCCAAAGAATCCCCAAGAAACAAGCTATGGCGTGGGCTCCCCGTCGGTGTCTATAAAAAAAGACGAGGTGGAAGCCCATCCTGCCGAGCCTGTATCTTCTGCTCCTCCACCAAAGGAACCCATAGATGTAGAAGATCAGCTAGTGGAGAATATTGCTGACTCAGACGAACCAGCCTCCGATCAACCGTTGGCCATCGTAGGACCCTCCGGCATACGGGAGAGGGTTCGAAGCAGGAAAGGTGCTAGTGCCAAGGCTATGAAATCTGATTCAAAGAGAAAGCTGCTTCTGCCTACCCCTCCCTCTCGAACTACCCGGCAGAAGAGTGCCCAGGGTAAGGCTGTGGTATTTCCAGCCATCGAGGGGCCCAGCGGTGAAGACTTCCATGGTAAACTTCTTACCTGTTAAATAAAATTAAATACCCAAGATCATATATTAATGAAATTTACTTTTGTTATAGGACTTCCTGATACGAAGGAGCTTCCTTCTCCCCAAGCTTGTCACCAACTTATGAGCCATGTGATCCCCTCCAAGTGGAAGGAGGTGATGAATAACATGTCTATAGAGAGGCTTTGTGATCTTCATGATAAAAGCTATGTTCGCCAGGGCATGCTTGACAACCAACTCAATGCTAGGACAAGGGAATTGCTCCGCGCTGTCACCAAAGCTCGAGAAGAAATGGATGCTATGCTGAATGGGGAGAAGGTTAGAGATCAAAAGTATGCAGACTTAGAGAAGAAGTGTGAGGAGGCATTGGAGGATTTTGATAAGAATCCCTTGGTTCAAGATCTTAGAGCTGAGAATGAAAAGCTCAAAGGTCAATTGGCAATGAGTGAGGCTGAGTGCAACAGGTTAACTGTCGAAAGCTCTATGGGTGTTGGTTATAAAGAGCAGATATCTGTTCTTTCATCCAAATGTGGAGGTCTCGAACAGGAGAGGTCGAAGTTGCTGGCCCAAGAGATCAAGCTCCGAGAAAAGGTAGATGGCTTAAACCTCCGTCTGAAGATGCTGAATAAGGACAGGGTGGACCTGGTAACCAAAGTGATCCCCTACATTGCTATGGAACTTTACCATAGTGATGATGTGGGGATTGCTATTGGGAATGTGGTGAATGCTGCCATTTTCCATGGCAAGTGTACCACTTTGGAGGAGGTGGCGAAGACTGGGGAACCAGTAGTGCTGGAGAAAATTCCGTATTACAGGGCAACTCATGAAAAATAATATGATGATGCAGGTAATCATTTAACTGCTTTAGAGTTCCCTTTCCTTGCAGATGTGACGAAGGACCCATCAGCCTCGATTGAGGATCTGCTAGCCAAGAAGCCAAGGAAAGTTCAGCCTCCTTCTTCCTCCAAGAGGACTCCGTCACCCCAGGTTCCATCTCCAGGCTCAGCTGACCCCACTCATTCCAAGGTTTAAAGAAGGCAACCATGTGGTTGTAATTTGATCCCCAGGGTGGTATGTACCCTGTTTAAAACAATTGTCTGTGCTCCGTTCTAGGCTTCGTGCCTGATGAAACAATTTACTTATTGCATGTTGGTAGTAGGCTACGGCCTAAGACAATAGTTTATAATGTTGGATGTTTTTAAGGCTATGGCCTTTTTTAGACTAGTAAAACTAGTCATAAATCTACAACGAAGCCACTAGGGCTCGAATTTTGCTATGTGTGATTCTTCTCTTTTTACTTTTACTTGCGTAAAAATATTTTTTACAACCTAAGGCGTATGGTAGATGCATAGCCTCATTGTGTGTAGTTACTTCACCAAGAATATTAGCAATCGTATAATTTGACTGCTGACAGAGGGTCGCGACCCACTCCGTCTTGATCCTTTGGGCAGCGAAAGGTTTAAAATACCTTAAGGCCATATAGGAAAGTTAATGTGAAGTTGAGATGGATGTTATGCATATGAGCAAGACATGTTATTTAGTCTTTGTACATCCCTTCGACATTCAAACTTATAAAGCGACTTGGTGGGCAAATCTTTGTTGTATTGAACGAAATAAGAGATTTGAGGGAAATGTGTTATTATCATTAAGTGGGTAGGGAGGATTACATCATTTTAAGAAATGAATACTAGACGCCTACCATTAATGCTTCTTTCTCCAAGTGAGAAGAATGCAAATACATTGATTGAAAGCAAATAAAATGTGTCCTTAGACATTGTAAGTTTCATACGTAGAACTTACGAAGAGTAGTGCCATTCCAGGTTCTATCAATAACGTCTCCTTCCAAAGTTTCCAGCTTGTAGGCTCCGTTGCCATACGCTTCCTTAATAACGTAGGGTCCTTCCCATGTAGGTCCTAGTTTACCCTGGTACTCAGCTTTGCTTGCGCTATTGAGTCGGAGGACATATTCCCTTGGTTTGAAGGTCGAAGGCCTAACTCGCTTATTATAGTACCTTTCAATCTTTTGCTTGTGGATAGCCTCTCTAATGGAGGCTATTTCTCTCCGTTCTTCAAGTAGGTCCAAGTTACTACGGAGTCTTTCTTCGTTATCTGCTATTTCGAAGTTCATGACCCTTTCTGTTTCAACACTTACTTCTGAAGGGATGACAGCTTCCGTGCCATATGTCAAGCTGAAAGGCATTTCTCCATGACTTGACTTTGTATGCGTTCTATGTGCCCAGAGCACTTGAGGTAGTTCATCTACCCAACCGTGATGACAGTATCCCAGCCTTCGTTCTATTCCTTGTATGATGTCTCTGTTGGTAACCTCTACTTGACCGTTACCCTGAGGATGGTAAACGGAAGTGAATGATTGTCTGACATTCAGGCCTCTGCAAAATACTGGGAATACCCCTTCGGCAAACTGCTTCCCATTATCTGAAATGAGGATGTGAGGTACTCCGAACCTACAGATAATGTGTTCCCACACGAACTTTTCCATGTGTCTTCCTGTGATGGATGCTAAAGGCTTCGCTTCAACCCATTTAGTGAAGTAATCAATGGCTACGACCAAGAACTTTACTCCTCCCGGAGCAACTGGTAGAGGGCCTACGATATCTATCCCCCATTGACTGAAAGGCCATGCGGATGTTACGGAAGTCATATCTTGCTTTGGTAGCCTTGGGACTCTTGAGTGAATTTGACAAGCTTCGCACTTCTGAATGATGTCGACGGCGTCTCTGTGCATCGAAGGCCAATAATATCCGACCCTCATTACTTTGGAGACAACGGAGCGAGGCCCTGCGTGAAGTCCGCAGGATCCTTCATGCACTTCTTGGATGATGTTGGCAGCTTGCCTTGGCCCTACACAACGGAGCCAAGGGGATAGGAAAGATCTTCTGTATAAGTAATTTCCCATGATCCTGTACTGTGGTGCTTTGATGCGCACCTTTCGAGCCAACTTTGCATCCTCCGGCAGTATGCCACTTATCATATATTCTCTAATTGGAGTCATCCAATTCGAGTCTTCCTCCAGTATAACGTCAGATACCTCCTTTCGGACGATGGACCGATCTGTCAATACTTCGACCAAAACTTCCTTTGTTAAATGGGCAAATGCCATTGATGCCAGTTTTCTAAGTGCATCCGCCTTCTTGTTTTGGTTTCTTCGAACATGCTCTATGTTGTAAGATGTGAACCCTTCGAGCATTTCTTTGGCCTTATCCAGATATTGCTTGATCGCAGGTTGTCTCGCCTCGTAGGAGCCTGTTATCTGGTTGGCCACCAGTTGTGAGTCAACAAAAATAGCCAAGTTTTCTACTTCCATATCTGTGGCCAATCGGAGACCTGCTAATAAGGCTTCATAGTCCGCTTCATTGTTCGTAGCATCGAATTCGAAACGAAGTGCATAAGTGTATTCCTTCCCTTTGGGATCAACGAGCATGCACCAGAACCATCGGAGCTGGAGGCTCCGTGAGTATAAAGTTTCCACCCTTCGATTGTCGTAGCAGGCTCCTTTTCAACAACCTTTTTGTCATGTTTCGTTTCGGAGGGTGTTTCTGCTAAAAAGTCTGCCAATATTTGCCCTTTGACCGAGCTCCTGCCTTTGTATTCAATATCATGTTCTCCTAGCTCGATAGCCCATTTAGTTATCCTTCCAGATTTCTCCGGCTTTGAAAGTATCTGCTTAATTGGCTTGTCGGTAAGTACGGTTATGGGGTGAGCTTGAAAGTACCTTCGAAGGCGTCTCGCAGCATGAACTAAAGCCAAAATTAGCCTCTCCAATGCTGGGTAATTTAGCTCAGCTCCTTGTAGTACTCTACTAACAAAGTATATGGGGATTTGCTTCTTCTCCCTTTCTGCCAATAACACGGCACTGATGCTTTCGAAAGAGGCTGCAATATACATGAACAACACTTCGCCTTTGATTGGGGCTGTAAGTGTTGGTAGAATAGCCATGAATTCCTTGAGCTTTTGAAAGGCTGCTTCTGCATCTATGCTCCATTGGAACGTCTTTTTGTCCGTGCACCCTTTGAGTGTTTTGAAGAACGGCAAAGATCTGTCTGCACCCTTCGACAAGAACCTGCTGAGGGCTGCTAGCTTTCCGTTGAGACTTTGCACTTCCTTTAGGGACTTAGGAGGCTGCAAATCTGTGATGGCTTTGACTTTCGAAGGATTGGCTTTAATACCCTGCTTGGTGATCAGATGTCCCAAGAATTGTCCTTCTTCCAACCCAAAGGAACACTTCTTGGGATTTAACTTCATATTGATGGCGCGAAGCTGATCGAAGGTTTCCTAGATGTCGGAGAGCATATCTTCCTCTGATCTACTTTTGATGACCATATCGTCTACGTAGGCTTCTAGATTCCTGCCTATTTGCTTGTGGAAGGCTTTGTCCACCAATCGCTGGTAGGTGGCACCTGCATTTTTCAAACCAAAAGGCATTTTTTTGTAGCAATAAACGCCTTTTCCTGTAAAAAAGGCTGTCTTCTCTTCGTCTTCTTCGGCCATTTGTATATGATGGTAACCTTTATAAGCGTCTAGGAAACACTTTAGTCGAAACCCTGACAGGGATTCCACCTTCCAATCAATTTCTGGAAGAGGGTAACAGTCCTTCGGACAGGCTTTGTTAATGTCAGTAAAATCTAGGCACATTCTCCATCCCCCGTCATGCTTTTTGACCATCACCGGATTGGCCACCCAAGTTTGATACTTCACCTCTCTGAGTATGCCTGCTGCCACGAGTTCGTCCACTTCTTTGCATGCAGCGGCATTTCTTTCAGGAGCTAGACTTCTACGCTTTTGTTTAATGGGTTCAATATGCTTGAACTCATTGAGCTTGTGTTCAGTGCCGAAGGGCTGTCCATCTATGGTGAGAGTTCTGGGGACCCCCGTCATGTCAGAATAGGTCCATGCGAAGACGTCTGCGTTAGCACGAAGTATCTTTTCCAACTCTGCTTTAAAGGAGGTTGGAAGTTGCTTTCCGATTACTACTGTCTGATCAGGATAGAGATCATTTACCACGATGCGTTCTTCAGCGTTAGTGCAACTGAGAACATCTTTCGAAAGTTCCTCCGAAACCTGTTTGACCCTCTTGCTTTCTGTCGTAGGCCCCTTCATCTTATAGCTGGAGAAAATCGTTCCAATGCCGAAAGGTGTTTGGAATTTGATCGCGGCATGTATGGTTGAGACAACGATGCCCATCTTCTGCATTGCTGTTCTCCCTATCAATAGGTTGTAGGGAGATTCCGACCTTACGATCGTGAAAGCCAGAGTTTCGGTTCTTTTTAGCCTCCCTTCTCCAATCGTAACCTCTAGAGGGACTTCTCCCAAGGGCCATGAGTGTTCCCCTGAGAACCCTACTAAAGGTACCTTCGAATCTACTCTCTTCGACCTTATTGAAGGTTTGAGCTTTAGGAAACACCATTCGTAGATAACTTCGCAGGAGCTACCGCAGTCAAGGTAGGCTCTGTTTACTTCTCTGTTGGAGATCAAGACTTTGATGACCACGGGGTCATTTGAAAGAACTTTTCCTGTGATTGAAGGGAAAGTGACATCTCCTACTCCGCACAAGGCTTCCTCTGCTTCCTTTCTCTTTGAACTAGAGTCTTCTTTATAAACCATGAGGATGGGTGCTTCGACAGGTGTGGTATCTTTCCCCAACTGTGTGTCGGAGGCTTTTTCTTTGCCTCTCTTTATACCCTTCACCAAATGTCCCAATTGGCCAGACTTCACGGCCTCTTCTATCTGCTTTTTGAGCTCTCGGCAGTGATTGGTGTCGTGACCGTAATCATCATGGAAATAGCAAAACTTGGAAGTGTCTCTGGGCCTCCCTTTGTTTGCCAAGCGAGGAGGAGGATCAAAGGCCTTCGCAGCCTTTTCGGTAGCGAGTATTTCCCTTGGGGATTTGGACAGATTAGCCAGGAGGCCATGGTTGATGTTTTTGTGGTATGGAGTAAATCTGTCCCTGCTCTTGTGTTTGTTCCTTGACCCTTCCCACGAAGGATGCTTCGGGGCCTTGTTGTGATTTTCCTTGTTTTCGACCGGAGCCCCGTTGGTGGACACTTCTTTTGCTTCGATCCATGTGTAAGCCTTTTCCACTAATCCTTTATAGGTTGCAGGAAGATCAGTGGAAAGGAATTCAACCAAGCTTCTGTTCCGTAGGCCATGTACGAAACCTGAGATGCGCTGGTCTTCGTGCAAGCCCATTATCTGCAAGGTGTCATCAGTGTATCTAGTAATGAAAGCCCTTGTGCTTTCGTTCTCCTTCTGCTTGATGTTGTGCACTGTTAGGTGCGTTCTCGTGAACTTTTTCTGCTGGCTGAAATGTGACCTGAACTTGGCTTTGAGATCATCCAAATTCACAATGCTACCTGGTTTTTGCCCATTCCACCATATACGAGCAGAGTCTCGTAGGGTGTATGTAAACATGTGACAGGCAACAGGCATTACCCACTTCTGCATTCTAATAGCCCCTTCGAACAAGTGTAAAAAGTTATCCGGATCCCCTTTTCCATCATAAGTACCAATATGTGCGGGCATTTTCAACCCATCAGGAAAAGGGTAGTCTTCTATCCATCTTACGAAGGGTGTTGTGGAGCCCATGGGCTCCGAATAGAGGCAGTTATAAGGTGGCATGTATGTAGGGGCAGCATTGTATGGGTTATGATTAGGAGGTATTCCAACAGTGTTTTGATTAACATATTGGGGATAAGCAGTAGGTATATAAGGTGGGTTTCTTCCCACAGGATACGAAGGGTATACCATAGGTTGTCCATATGGCATGCCTCCGTATGGTTGAGTAAAATTGGGGTTGTTAGCCTGCCCGTTAGGTGGGGGATAAACCCCTTGAGGGTAAGATTGAGCCTGAAAAGGAGGGTACATACCATGAGGAGGAAGATTTCCTCCCCTACTTAATTGAGATGGATCGCCTCCTACGCCAGATGCGTGAGAAGGCTGCAGTGGAACCCCCGTTTCCGTTCTTCCCAGATGAGCCGCCAAGAGTGGTGGCAAATTAACCTCCGTAGCCTCCCTTCGGTGACTCCTTCCATTGGAGCCTTCCATCGTTCCTTCCCTTATTGTCGGAGCCCGCTCCGGAGCGTCTTCGAAACCAACTGACCTTCCACTAGGCCTTCGACTGCTCGGAGACCCTACCCTTAACACTGAGCGAGTGGCCCCCGGAGCCAAGGACCTAGCCTCCATTTCTAACTCTTCGTCGTACTCATCGCTTGAGTATTCTAACTCCCTACGCATTTCCACATTCCGGTCTTGCCTCCTTCGAGCTCTTAGTAAAGATTCTAATGCTTCGATGTTAGCTTCGACAAACACCGGACTGATCACCGGTTCAGGGTTGGCCGAGGTCGAAGCATGATTGTTGGGAGTTATTTCAGGGTGAGATCGTGTGGTAAAAGTGGATGCGGTTATATTGGGAAGGTTGCCAGGATCATTGACTGGGATTGGTGTCAAGGTCGAGAAACCCGGAGGGGGTGTATCTTCTCTTCCTTGAGTCATGCCGTAAAACTAGTGAGAGTGATTGACTGGGTGTAAGTTTGGAATAACGAGACCAATAGTAGCAGGTCCCATGGATGGCGCCACTGATTGTACAATAATTCGTACGACCAGGCCTTCGATGGTGATCGAAGGGTATAAGGGGTGATATGCTTGCGCCAAACTTGTAGTCAATCTGCAATAAGAAATAGTAGACACTTCGTTAAGTGATTGCGCAGGGGTTGGGCCCTGCGAACCACCTCCGGCGTGTGAATAAGTATGTGATATGAGTTATGGATAATATGATGTATGTGAAAGACTGTGTTGAGTGAACATACCATTGAAATGACTCGTCCAATCTATTTATAGGTGATGAAAATAGCTTGGAGAGTGTTAGCACACGTTTAGGAGATCATGGGGGGCGTCCCCTGATTTATGGTAACCGCTAGGGCTTCATCCCCACTATCTCGGACTTGGCGGGGAAGCTAAGGACATAGTGGGAACGTGGGGGAAGACCAAGTCAAGGTTCTTGTTTGTCTTGGCATCTTCAAGAGAAGACACCGAAGGGCATAGGCCTTCGGCTGGCGAATTCCCAACTGGTAACCATGTCAATGATGAATGGTTTTACGCCACCAATGACTTATAAAGAAAGACTTGGGTCTTCGTAATGTAATTTCGACTGAGGCCGAAGGGGGGGTCCTTCGACCTGATCGGAGGGTACGTCATTAGCTACCAAACTCGGTACCCCTATTATGCTTGATGCATACACGAGCTTTATGTGTTTGCAGTCATGGGGCCGTTTTGATTATGCTCGCGCTTTGATTGACATCAAGGCGGATCGGGAGCTTAAGGGGACAATGGTTATTGCTGTGCCAAGTTGGGATGGTGAAGGGGAGGTATTGCATACTGTTAGAGTGGAATATCAGTGGAAACCACCTCGTTGTGGTGTTTGTATGGTTTTTGGCCATGATGAGACCCAATGTCCCAAACATGTGCATGTTGACCTTAAACATCAAGCACAAAAGAATGATGGGTTCCAAATGCCTCAAAGGAAGGCGTTTCGTGGTATTGAGGTGGGAAAAGGGACTAAATTTAACCCTTCTAAATATAAGAAGCAGGTGTATCAGCCTGTGTCGAAGAAGCCGGATGCTACAAAGAAGAAGATTACTGAAGTGGCTAGTACAAGTGGGACGAATATTGCTACATCAAATCCGTTTGATGCTCTTAATAGGGTTGATACTGATGAGGCCGATATTCCTAGTGTTACTGATGACTTGACCAAAGATGGTAGCTCTGCTAAGGGTGGAAATGGTAGCACTAGTACTACTCCTATTATTGGAAAAATTGTGGAGCTTGAAAAGCTAATTATTGAGGGGAAAGTTACTCTTGTGGATGATGATGGTAAACCTCTTAAAAAGGTTGATTTGAAAGAAAAGGCGCATGATACGGCTACTAAGCCTAGTTCTTCCTTCTCTCCGTATTCTATGGTGGGTAACCCATTCTCTAAAGTGGGTGTTGTGATTGTTTCTGACAGTGATGATGAGGAGGTGCTTGAGCCGGATAATCCTAGGCTAAATTTCTCGCATCAACAGGCGGCGGTCATGAGCTTGAAGATTATTATGATGATTATGCGGATCAGGTCTATGATTTACCAGGGCAATTGGATGCTTTTTCTAACATGTATGATATCAATCTCCAAGGTCGTGGTAGTAAGCAATCTAGACGTTAGGTTATGCTTGGTTTTGTGTCAAATGTAATCTAGTGAGTAGTGGTTTTACTGTTTTAAGGATAGGAAGTGTCTTGTTATGTTAGCTTTACCGCCTATGTAACGGGCTGAGATATGGGACTTCACTCATATTCTTTGTACTTAAATGTTTTTTGGAGTAATATAATTACCGGGGAAACCCTTTACCCAAAAAAAGTGGGATGCTGATGTGGTGCTGAGATGGCAATGATGAAGTGATGATGGCTCATCACCATACCTTCCACTCTTAGGTTTGCCTAAGTAGCTAGCTTACCCCTATATTACGTACCGTCATTAGAAGACACATGTTTCATTTACCGAACGTTGTCTTTTTACAATCTAGCCATTTATGAATTAACTAAAGGTCCAAAAGAAAATTTCAAATGAAGTTTCTGATCCAAGATCAAAGGTATTATCCACAATCAGAGGGTTCATGAATCAGTTTATACTTGTTTCACCCCTAGTGAACTTCGATTTTATGTCTATGTTGTTGGAAAATGTATATATTTACAAGTACGTAAATGTCCGGATTCGAACTCGTGACCACGGGATTGCACACTTTACGTATGAGACTCGATGTTTAAATAATTAATATAAAATATTATGTTTAATTATTAAATTCACAATAAATGACTAAACGAGCGATAAGCACTTATCGAAAGTGACTATTGGTCGTTAAATGTCAACGGGATATGAAGAAAAGTAAACAAGCCAAGAGACGGTTTTAGGAACCTTCTTTTGGGCTTGTTTTTGGCCGAAACTATGGAATCCCACATCGGAAACCATAGTAAACATGACATCTACCATAAGGCTATAAATACATCCCCATGTATTCATCCTTTGGTACACTTGATTTCATTAGAAGGCCAAACTTCTTCTTTTCTTCCCTCTTATTCTTGGTCGACGAGTGAATCCCCATTGTAAGGGATTTACGAGTGACCTTGAGTATAACAAGGTGTTTGGTTATTCTATTGTGATCAAGAACTAGCATTCGCATCGAATCGCTAATAGTACGTGTGTACAAGAACGTGGTTGTAAGACATTATTCTTACACCAATAAGTACTTCTTTGGTTTGCTTTGCTAGAGGGTGGTTTTGCTTTGCTCGAGGGATTTGATATTCGCAAGAGGTACGTTACGCATACTTTCAGTTAATTAATTTATTTGTTATGATCTTAAGTCTTCCGCTGTGTACTCTTGATGTCTTTATGTTTTATTGTATTATATATATCATAAACTCAACAGTGGCATCACGAGCCTTGTATAACAAGTAATTAATTACTGAAACACATAATTAAAATAAACATGAATGTGTTATTATTTGTATGCTTAGATCTAAGGTTTGCAAAACCTAAACCCTAATTTTGAGGGGGGGCGTTTTTTTGGTGCCCTAATTAGGGTTTTGTAAACTATTGTTTTAATTGGATTAGAAACCCTAAGATGCATGCAACTTTATGTGTATATGCGTAACTCTGTTTAATTGCATTAATTGTTAAGTGTAATTTATATCCATGATAATTATCTGCATGTTTTATCATGGATCTGCTTTTTATTGTATGTCTTTCATGTTTTAAGTGATATACATTAAATTATGATAGATCTTAAATTGGGAAAGACCTCAATAATTATTAATTTAATCAATTATGTGCTATGTGGTATATATTTAGTTTGGACTTACGCAATCGATGAATCGATGCATGTGGTTCACCTTGTACATAGATGAAAACGGGTGGAAGTCTTAATTAAATATATGCATATTGACAGATCTAGAATTGGTTATTAATAAGATTTATCAAAACCGTTTGCATGTGGCTATTTGATATGCATGACTTTTATTTGTTATGTATTCATTGTTTATTTGTTTATTTTTATAAATACTTGCTTGTTTGTGTTTTAGTAACAAGAGTATTTTTAAAAGAAAAATAAACTGACCTAAACAATGGTGAAACATGTATTTTTAAGAATAGTAATCATAATCGTTTAATTGATTGATGACTTTGGTACAAATGACTGAACGGCTCACCCATGAGAATGAACTAATAAAAGGGGTTTAAAGAAGTGCGCACATACACACTGAATGGATGTCTAAGGTTGTGCTTTAGCGCGTACCTGGTCCTCTGCCCCCTGTAAGTTCGAGTGGAGCTACTTAGTAAGTCATTAAATGTGCAAGCTCATCTTAAGGGCGAATTCGTGTTGATTCATGCGCCACTTCGGTGGTAATTATCCGAAACACTAAGTGTTTACACTTATGCAAAAGTACGGTATAATGGATGATAATTAACACTAAATTCCTTGATTGGTGAAACCAATACCTCAATTAAAGTTTGATGATGAAAAACTTAAACATTAAAACAAGATATAAATGTTTTAATAAAACCTATGTTGCGAAGATGAATGCATGACATCTTTGTACATATTTGATTTTACATCAAAACTATTACCCTTTAATTTAAGTTATATGCCATCCAACGAAACGGAAACACCTAAGATTATTTTTTATTTGCGTGAGACCGTTACTTAGATCATAATCAAAGGGTAAAATGTCCACGTGTCGTGAGAACGGGCATGGACGATTTTGCAGTTTCTTAAGTTGGACAACTTAATTGAGTTTTGTAGTGAGAACTGGCAACTCAAGGCATAAGATGGGATAAAACATGTTTACATGGCAATTGAAATTGGCTATATGTAAATCCCATAAATCTAGGAATTGCAATTGAAATTGGCAATTGAGCACAAGCTCTACCACTTTGTATAAGGTTCATTACTAGCAGATCAACTGACGTGATGAGATTATGACAATTTGGATCCTAGTTTTCAGTGAAAATTAAATGGTTATATGTTTATGAACCGTGGGTGTTTAATTTTCTTGAAAAGGTTAATTATCGAAAATACTAAAATTGAATTTTGTAATTCTTTTGAATGTATAATTGCAACATTTAACCGTAAACGAAGTTTAGTCTTTGATCAATAAATTGTTCCATTCTGCTTTCAAACAAATGTTTGATCGAGAATAATTTACCGAAAAGACAAACGAAGTCTCTTTTCCATGGGAGAAGCATTAGACTCAATCCTATTCTTTTTCATGAATGAGAAAGGTATAATAGGAACGTTTTGAATTGTCTAAATTCTAATGTAACTCATAGCAATGAATTGCACGTCATATTTTCCATAAAGATTTCATTACCTTCATTAGGTGAATGAATCCTTTTGTAACAACATGAATGTTGGTTAACTGGAAAATATGTATGTGAGTTACTAAATTAGAAGCTAGACTAATTACCGCGAAAATTGGTAAAAGGCAAACTAGCATATTTTATCTAGTTGTTTTGCTTTAACCTTTAAAGGTGCTACATACCATTATGGGCATGGTAGGCCTGTTAAGGAAGAAATTGCATACCCAAATTTTCAAGTTAATAACTTTGATGGATAACCCATCATTCATAGACTAGAATACACATTTTAGTACCTTAGTAATGATTACGTATGGTTCTTTAAAGGTGTAGGAAAGTAAAAAGCAAGCAAGTTGTTTTAACTGGTTATGCAACACTTACAATGTTGTCAGATTCAGTGGGAGCATTTGTGTTGCATTACTGAATAAGAAGTTGTTTTAATGATTTCTAATTCAGTGGGAGCTACAAGCCTTATTTCCTGTGTAGTAACCCAGATTATCTTCAAAGATAATTACTTTCCAATTGTAGACACTTATGTTTTAAGGATAGTCGTGTACGTTTCCTTACTAAACAATATAGTTCTACATCTACTTGTTATATCTATGACACAAATCATATTAATCAAATAAATGAACGTGCATCGTGTTGTTTATCTGCTACATGATGTTGTTTCATGCACAAGTGGGAGAAATCTTTATTGTGTGCAAGATACAACACATATAAATATGATTTAAATGGATTCTCTTGATCGCAAGGTAAGAGAGTTACGTTCTAATAGGAATTATATATTTTATATATATGATTGCCTTATTAAGAACATGTGTCAAGATGATAACAAAGACTACTTTATTTTCAAAATTTATGTCATTCAATATTTAAGAAACACTTGTAGTTACAATTTATGTTACGTGAGAACGTGAACTAGATTGTAGCCCAAGGTAAAATATCCACGTGTCGTGAGAACGAGCATGGATGATTCTGCAGTTTCTTACATGGAACATTTCATGGAATGACATAATTAAATGAAGTAATCTAATACTACTTTGAATTTAAGTATTCGTTGAATGACTTAAATATATGTAGTAATTATTAACTTGAAATATTAATTGAAACCTGAGGTGGTGTTCATAATTACTTTAATTATAAATGTTTATGATTTTGTAAAGTCACAAACATAAAGTCTTTTAAAGACTTACAATATAAAGTAAGACGTTAACTTGCTATGTTTTAAGACATTTGCATGAAGTCAATGAGTTGATCAATGACTTATAACGTATAGTGGGATTATAACTGATATGTCTTTTGACTTGGTCAAAATACTTGTGTTATAATGCATGCAATTGATTTGGTAATTCTATTGTACCATTAAGTTTTACTTTGTTGGTAAATAGGTAAGCCATAGAGTAGATGGTTATCTATAATATTGTTAGATTTTCTTACAATATTAATTCTAATGAAATACCATAGTTTTATGGTATGTTCAGTTAGAAGAATCAAAATCTATTGGCATGTTTGATTCAAGATAACTATAGTTTCTTCCACATGTTATCAAGGTTAGAAGATTGAGTATAGATTGAATATACTCAATAAGACTCCAACCTAGAAGATTGATAAGACACCATTTGTTTATGGAATGTGATGAATCACATTAAGTCTTATAAATGAAGTTCTGAATTTGTTAAACTACTTATAGAGTGAGTTGTAACAAACTAATGTTAGGAACTGTCAATGTTTTTTGTAGTATCCCAAAAGAGAACAATGTATTGTTGCTCTACTTGATAAACTATTTAAAGGTAATCTTTAAATTTTTAAAAGGCAAGTGGGAGTTTTGTTTAGATCTTGAAAGATTGAATTACAAAAATACATAATCTTCTAAAATGCACTAGCAAATATCATAATGAGGCTAAACATGAAAATGATAGACCTTAATATGATGGAATTGTCATTCATAGATTCGTAAGGATATCTCAGATATTTAATATGCTGAGGAATATGAGTTACAGGATCATGGTAAGCCTGTTAATCATGATGATGAATTTACCAAATGTTGAATTGTGGTAAATCAATCATACTATGAATGTTGAGATGCTGTCCATAAAGATAATCAACTTTAGATACTTGGTTTATCTTAATAATAAATATGAGTTTCTTCAAAGGATGGAAACCCTAGTGGTTTAAATCTTTATGTAGAAATCATATGGACAATATTGTACACATATTTAATACATGTCTAGTGATAATAATATTAATCATATTTAAGCAATTAACTAT
The DNA here is from genome assembly GCA_019973895.1 of Chrysanthemum seticuspe. Classification (NCBI taxonomy): domain Eukaryota; kingdom Viridiplantae; phylum Streptophyta; class Magnoliopsida; order Asterales; family Asteraceae; genus Chrysanthemum; species Chrysanthemum seticuspe. The sequence continues at coordinate 78,140,054 of BPTQ01000006.1, read as the reverse complement.
GATTGAATATTCTTTACTAGATACATTAAATAGAAATATAAAGATTATAATTGTCATACTTAGTTTCATTGATATGAAATTTTGACAATGAATGTCATAACTCTTTGTTGTGGAATTACTTTTGCGAGGACGATGAGTAATACAAAGAAGTTTTATGAATTCAAATAATCCTTGGATATGTACAAACTGCAAGAATCCATGAATGGATATATGCAAGCATCTAAGAGATGTTTCTTATGTTTAATATTAAATCCATGTTTGATTTAATAATTAAAATATGATAGCTCATAAGTATTCCTAAAAGCTAGTGGGAGTATTATTTTAAATCTTATATGTTGTATGGGCAACTACATTCCACCTAAATTAAGTTTTAGCTGGGAATGAACTTCGTTTGTAAGATTTGGAAATAAGATATATAACCTTGAAAAATATGTTTATAAACATATGCGGTAAATAAATGAGTCTAATAGAACATGATGAATACATATCTTTGACAAGATAGATGAGATCTTAAAGTTTAACTTGAAGATTCATCATGAACATCATGTTGTGTATAAGATTGTTGTGTCATGCTTGATTACAAGATGATTTGACAACATTGAAAGTTGTTAGTGTAATAAATATTTTAAAAGGAATATGTTTGGATTTAGAATCACATTCCACAGTCTGGAGATGCTCCTAGATTCTATGGATGGAAATATGGCAATTATTTCATAATTGTCATTGCCAACAAACTTGAGTTTGGTAGGCACCAACATTACACTATAACTGTTCGAAGTTTACGGACGTTTAAAGAGCATATTGTTGTACACAATGATGCTGGTATAATTGAGATGACACTCAATTCTAGTCATGGTATCCTTGATGATGACCATGTTGACTAGTTATGCTCAACTAGGAGCATAGTTGCATTATACATTAAAGAAAAAGAATACTTTAAAACTTTAAAGTTTTGAAAGATGATTGTCATAAAAGGGTGGTTCAGGTTATCACGCACCTTATGGAATGATATGACAATATCAAGATATGTGTAAACATATACAAGAAATTCACTTATTGAATTTTTGAAATAAGTATTCTCAAAATTCCTATAGATCAAAGTTAATTGAAATTATGCCTTGTCAACAAGTATGATTCTCATGACTTGTGGCAAAATTCATTAACTAGTATTATCATGCATTGATCTATTTAGTATTTGGATAAAGGATGTTAAACAATTATTATTTATAATGAATTAAAGTACGGTATACGTTTAATTTCATTTATAATATTGTGTCCTATGTTTGCATGTTTAAATCCATGAATAACTTAAGTTATTCTAAATAGTCCGTTGTCAATCAATAACATGGGAATGATATTGAATTAAGACAAATCTGAGTATTAGTTAGAATATACTTGAAAGTATAGTGATGCGTAGCATGACTAATTTCAGATGATATTCAATGAATTGAGTATAGGACTTATCCCACTCACATGATGATACTTTATGGATCTTTGTCATTAAGTATATCATGGATATTTATCCTCTGACTTGAGATACAAGAGATATGTCATGGATGTAGTGCATTTTTGTGAAGCAATTTAACGCTATACGTAACTGGTAGTTATAGGGGTTGTTTTCAGAAGTGTTGCGAAATTTATGAATCCTGCTTGTAGTCAAAATGGGATTTGTTTCCTTCAAATTTATTTTGAAGTACAATACTACTGGGCCCCTCGTAGGGTTGTTAAGATATTTGCATGGCCATGTCCAAGGTCTTCTGGAATATGTTCAGAAGAATTGGTAATCTTAATCAATCACATAAAGCGAGAAACAGAATAGTTAATTAAGAAATGAGTGAGATCCATATTCTTATTAACATGGTATTAGAAACAAAAGGATGAATATGATGATGAATCATCAAACTTGGTTTTTCTCCAGAAAACCATACACGAGTTGTACCGGGGGCATTGGCGTGTTGCTAGACGCTAACCAATGTCATTTCACGTTTTGTAAACATATCCAAGTGGGAGCTGTTGGAAAATGTATATATTTACAAGTACGTAAATGTCCGGATTCGAACTCGTGACCACGGGATTGCACACTTTACGTATGAGACTCGATGTTTAAATAATTAATATAAAATATTATGTTTAATTATTAAATTCACAATAAATGACTAAACGAGCGATAAGCACTTATCGAAAGTGACTATTGGTCGTTAAATGTCAACGGGATATGAAGAAAAGTAAACAAGCCAAGAGACGGTTTTAGGAACCTTCTTTTGGGCTTGTTTTTGGCCGAAACTATGGAATCCCACATCGGAAACCATAGTAAACATGACATCTACCATAAGGCTATAAATACATCCCCATGTATTCATCCTTTGGTACACTTGATTTCATTAGAAGGCCAAACTTCTTCTTTTCTTCCCTCTTATTCTTGGTCGACGAGTGAATCCCCATTGTAAGGGATTTACGAGTGACCTTGAGTATAACAAGGTGTTTGGTTATTCTATTGTGATCAAGAACTAGCATTCGCATCGAATCGCTAATAGTACGTGTGTACAAGAACGTGGTTGTAAGACATTATTCTTACACCAATAAGTACTTCTTTGGTTTGCTTTGCTAGAGGGTGGTTTTGCTTTGCTCGAGGGATTTGATATTCGCAAGAGGTACGTTACGCATACTTTCAGTTAATTAATTTATTTGTTATGATCTTAAGTCTTCCGCTGTGTACTCTTGATGTCTTTATGTTTTATTGTATTATATATATCATAAACTCAACATATGTGACACGAAAAAGTTCAAAATCCCAAACCTATTTCTAATTTAATGCATGTTACGGTAAAATAATTTATAAAATTGTAAAAGTTTTATACATAAAAATAGGTTCATAAATTTATAAGGTTTACTAATTAATAATTTAATATAACATGTAACGTTTATAAACCTATGAAATGCTCAATTATAATGAATGCTATTAGCTTTATGCAACCATGAAAAACTACTACTGTATTGAACATTATGAAAGAAAAAACGGCTGCAATCTTTTATAGTAAAATTTGTACCGGGAAAAAAAATTCTAATGTAATATATAGCAAAGGAATTAAGGTAAAAATTGGAAATGCCGTACATATTTATTCACAACTGAGGACAGAGCGTATCATTGATGACTTGATGTGGTCCAGAATATAGACCGATATAAGGAGAGAAAAGTAGCTCTTATTAGTCTTCTTTTTTGCCAAACATCACAAATTATGTGGCTATAAGTAGTACTCCGTAATAAAGTCTCATCGTACATTGTATATTAATTTCCATTTAATTACTCCTTGTCAATGTGGTAAGAATGGCCGCATCGTGTTCAATATCATGTGGTCACTGTAAAAGTAGACCAGTAACGCTGTGCTCTCTATTGGTCAACATATATATATACAAGCTTTGGATAAATATGGTGGGGGTCTGCTGCGACCAATCTTTATATTACTAGAAAAAACTATGTAAAATTCACCCTTGTCCTTGAATCTGCAGGTTAGTACTGTCTGAAATAATTACTCCAATTTATTGTAGAAAGGTGGTGGAGTACGTACACACATCTAATTCCATAGATATAATTGCAAGCAGATTTTTCACTTTATACAATCAATTTTAGCAGAAAGTTTCCAGAAACAATTTCATGCTATGGATGAAATAAATTATTTATATTTAAGATACTATTGTATGTATGCATTATAAATCAGAGGATCCAGGAACACGCACGAATGCTAAGCAAAGATAGGAAGATCCTCAATGGCTATTTTTTTACTAAATTTATTTATATTTAATTGTTCATAAAAAGTAAATAGAAGCTAGAGATTAAAATCCATTAAATGACTTGCAGACTTTTGGCCTAGCAACCACATCCACCGTGTATTTGAGGTGCCAACTAGTTGTGTGTTTTCGATCCCAAATGAGACAACAGTGCGCGAGTTTGTAGTTTAAGATAAACAATTTGGGAGTAACATTAGGGACTTGCTGTAATTAGCCAGCAGATGTTCCAAGAGATATGATTGTAGACAACCGAAATTACTACCCACATAATCAAATAAGACATAAGTAATATTCATATATAGTTTAGGGATGGCACCCGTGGGTAATGGGCATGGGTACCTCTAACCCGTCACTCACCCACGTAGTTTTTGTCTCACCCGTCACCCACCGGTCACCCGTCAATGGGTACAATTTTCTACCCATGTCCATGCCCGCGTGTATTTTTTGCCCATGGGTTAGTGTAATGGAACAAAACTACAAAACCATGATATGAAAATAAACTAGAATCTAGATCAAATAAGATCAAACTTAAAGTTGTTAAAATGAGATCCAACTAAAATTTGACAAGCGACACTCTCTTTACAACAAAAATAAATTTTTTATTAACTACAGTCTACAACTAAAATTGTTAAAGTTTCGATAGATTTCTTTTTAAAATTTACGAAATCTAGGTGATACACTTTGATTAGAAGTGTAGTGTGTATCAGGTTTTGTATGTGTATCAGATTTTGGAATATTTATTAGTGTAATGTGTATCAGGTGTATCAATAATCCAAACTCATGTATCATTTGGTTATTAGTTACTAAAATGTTAATTTGTATTAAAATATTATTTTTATGTGTATTATTTCTAAAATTGTTATTTATAAATGTTTTAGTAGTTTTTTAGACTTGATCTTATTTTTACAACTTTAAGTTTGATCTCACAGTAACTCTCCCCAAATAAACTATGAAATTGCATAACAAGACACCAATCAATTTTCCAAATACCAAGTTCACAAAATACTAATTAAACACATGTCTAAAAGTAGTAATTAAACATCATTACACAAAATCACATGTATGTAACTTTGATTATTTCATCTTTCATCTTCTCTTTTTAGTCTTAAAACTCAAACAAACTTTTAGGTTATGTGTTTTCTTGAGACTTAGTAACTATTAAATGTATACCATGCAATATCATAAATATTTTATTAATATAATTAATTTTAACACTCACGAGTATTTTGAAGGTATACCCGTGGGTATTTTAAATGGGTGTCATGGTTAACCCGCGATGGGTATGTCTCACCCGTCACCCACCCGCCACCCACTGATGGGTACATATTTTCACCCATGACCCAACCGTGAGTGAAAATTGATGATTTTACCCATCCATTTATGTGCGGGTATCCGCGAGTTGCGGGATTTTTCTCGCCCATTGCCATCCTTAATATGGTTGTCTTAACTATAAAGCCAATAAAGCAATGTCTTTTGGCTCCAACATTTTTAAAGCTTAAAAGTCACATTGTAACTAACCCATCTAGCTTTTTGCTATATTGTTTTTAACATATTTTGATGTTCAAATAAAATGGTTAGTAGTTTTTTAAACATGACAAAACATGTTCTGGTTGCAAAAATTGACTTTACAAGCTAATTTATTAATGGATTTATTAAATTTTAGTTGTAATAAAAAGAAATGAATAAAAAAGTTTAGTTAATATTTTTATTAAAATTGAATTAAGGACAAATACATAAGTAGTAATGCTTGGACCTAAAATTTGTAAATGAGGATTTGGGATACAAATTGAGGGTAGAAACATAATTTCAAACACAAAAAACATCACAAATTTAGGAACTCTAACTCATCAAGCTTTAAATATTGGAGCTTTTTTTTAGTGTACCATGTAGAACAGGTTTAATGTTGGATTTCCAGGATCGATTGAATATGATCAAACAACATCCATGTTATCATCAATAATCAATAAAAAGAAGAAACAAAGAAGATAGGTGATGAACCCATAAATCTTGTATTATTATGAATGGATGGGTTGATCTGTTTACAGCCTTCTACGCTATATATATACATAATGAATTGGTATATGTTTTTGACAGTTATACCTCTTCAATAAAAGTAATCAACATAACCCTAAAATTAAACGTTACAACCTAATCGGACTAAATAACCGTTTTTCTGTAACGGGTTTGTTGTAGGCCCATCACAGAAATCTTGAGTTTACAGGCTTTTACTTTTGGGTTAACAAGACTTAAAACAATTAAGTCCAACATGTTCCCCCTAATTGTTGAAGTCTTGTTCTTCCAATTTCGATAAAACTTGATGTCTTCTGGTTAAATCCACCATCATTTTTGTTGTTTCTGGTTAAGTCCGCCATCATTGTTGTTGTTTCTGGTTAAATCCACCATGGTTAAATCCACCATCATTGTTGAGACCTTCACAGCCCCTTCATCTTTGAGACCTTCACAGCCCCTTCATCTTTGAGAGACCATCGCAGCCCCTTCATCTTTGAGAGACCATCGCAGCCCCTTCTTCATTCAGAGACCATCGCAGCCTCGCATCTTGATCATATCGCATGACCTTTCATGATCAAATCTCTTGATCATTCAATCCATCACAGATTGATTCTTCTCTTCTTTGCGGTTGCTTCACACCAATTTCTTCATGATTGCGTTTAAAAAAAATGCATGTTTGATTCTTGAATGATGATAGATACATGAATTGTTGTTGTTGATCTCCTTCGGCTCTGATGCCACTGTAGAACAGGTTTAATGTTGGATTTCCAGGATCGATTGAATATGATCAAACAACATCCATGTTATCATCAATAATCAATAAAAGAAGAAACAAAGAAGATAGGTGATGAACCCATAAATCTGATATTATTATGAATGGATGGGTTGATCTGTTTACAGCCTCCTACGCTATATATATACATAATGAATCGGTATATGTTTTTGACAGTTATACCTCTTCAATAAAAGTAATCGACATAACCCTAAAACTAAACGTTACAACCTAATCTGACTAAATAACCGTTTTTCTGTAACGGGTTTGTTGTAGGCCCATCACAGAAATCTTGAGTTTACAGGCTTTTACTTTTGGGTTAACAAGACTTAAAACAATTAAGTCCAACATACCATAGTAATAATAATACTAAATTTTACACTTACATACATATTAAGCTAAACATCCATAGTTCAAGATTCATGAAGCTAAAAAAAAACCTTAATTCTCTCTGATGCTTATGGCGACACACCGTAACTTAAATTTTTTATCAATCAACGACTCTAAACATTTTCTCCTATCTAATTAGATTTGTAATCCTTCTAATTCACTTATTATTGCTGATTTATCTTAGGATTTTTTCAGTTTAATAAGTTTTTATAAGGTGCATGTCGATTTAGGGTTTAATCGTTTTCTTAGTGTTTAGGGTTTGTGTGTCAGGTCTAATTCTTGTATTCATTACGCTGTACTGGTTCATCATTAATTCATCATGTAGATTGATTTTAGGTGTTGTGCGTTGACAAAACCCTGTTTAGGGTTTCACCGTGTTTGTTTGTGATCGTTGTGCTGTTGTTCGTTTCATTGGCTGTGAGTTTTAGGGTTTTTTCTTTTCTTTTTCTTATCGTTTCATTGGTCTCCCCATCATGCTTGACGCATACACTAGTTTGATGTGCCTTAAATCGTGCGTTCGTAATTCCTATGGCCGTGCCCCTGTTGAAGTGTCATCAAAAGAAGCTATACTTGAGTCTCTAGTGGTTGCAATCCCTTACCCTAATGGGTGGGTCATTCGTTAGAAAAACTTGATATTGAATATGAGTGGAAGCCACCAAGGTGTGAGACATGTAAAGTTAAGATGAGGGTTGTCCTAAGAGTGCGAAACCGGTTGAGAAACCGTTGGTTAACGAGGAAGGGTTTATTGAGGTTAATAGAAAGAAAGGTAAGGGTAAGTAACCAGTTAATAACCGACAGGTTGATGGATTGCGATTGCAAAATCAAAGGTTCAATTTTATTATAGATCGGTTTCTAAGCCGAACAATGGTGGTGCTTCGACTTCACAATCTAATGTTGATCTGAATGTAGGTAAGTCCTCTTCGCCTGAGATTTCTCCTAATAATAAGGTTCAGTCGGCTGAAGAGCCTAAGGATAGTGCTAATCGGAAGTCGGCTAAGGTTTTGAATGATAGTTCTAATTCTAAGGGTAATGATAACCCTAAGGATTCGCCAACGCAAACTCATGGTTCTAAGGTTGATGATATTAACCTATTTGATTTAAAAAATAGTTTTGATGTGCTTAAGGAGCATGATTCTGTTTTGGAACATGTGATTGATTCTACATATGTGATATGTTCTTTAGATCTCAATTAATGAAATGGTAAAGAATTCAACATTAATAGGAAACTCAAACTCAAGAAAAGAGAATTCGTATCAATGATGATTTGTTATTGGTAAAGTGAATTATTTGTTACAACAAATAAGATGAGAGATTACAAATTTTCAGAAAATGAATACAATATAGAGCTGAAATTGATTTTATACAAAGGATTGGATAGTAATAGACTTTTCCACCAATTCTGTCTTTGAAAGTCTGTTAAGAAATGTGTTGACTTAAGCTTGTAGTTCATATCAATATGCTCCCGATAGTAATATTGCTTTGGGCGATTATGGTTGCACTAGTACTACTCTTATTGTTGATAAATTAGGAAGCTTGAAAAGGTTATTATTGATGGGAAAGTTACTTTTGTGAATGATGATGGTAAACCTATAAAAAAAGGTTGATCATTCGGGTAACTCATTCTCTAAGGTGGGTAATGTAGTTGTTTATGATAGTGACAATAATGAGATGTTTGAGCCGGATAATCCTATGGCTAGTTATTTTTCATCGACAGGTGGAGGTAGTGAGCTTGAAGATTATGCGGCTCAGGTCTATGACTTACCAGGGCAATTTAATGCTTTTTGTGACCAATTTGATATCAAGCTCTAAGGCCGTGTTAGGAAGTAATTCTTTATTTTTGTTGGTTTATAAGATTGACATGTCATTCTTATGTAGTTTATTGGTTGTTCTAGTTGTTGATGGCTAGTTGTTCGTTTATAGCCTGTAATAAATGATTTAGTGGTAGTTCAAGCGGCTGCTTGAGGTAAATGTGATACTTCAGCCACATTTTATGATACTTATCAGAAGGTTTTTGAAGTAATATATTTTACTGAGTAATGGCCCTTTTACCCAAAAAAATATTGGAGCTTTTTCCAACTTAAAAGCTTTGATTATTCCATCCAAACAAAGCTCTTATTTAGCAGAAGCTATTTTTTTTTTTTTTTTTTTTTTTTTCTCAAAATAGAAAGCTAAAATCGCTTAAAAGATTTAAAAAAGCTTCATGCCAAACATGCCATTAAAAAAAGTTTCACCGATAAAAAGGGGGATTTCTTAAGTCCAAATTAGAAAATATGGTTTAGGCCCCCCTTAAATATCTTGAGACGACCCGAGCAATATTGATAATTTTGTATTCTTTTCATAATGAAAAGTGTACATATTCAGTCTTAATTTCTGTTTTTTTTTTCCCCTTTACATTACACATATCAAAAAAATATACAACAGCTCACTTTCAGTCCTAGAATTGTCACTTATATATTTATATACCAGATGGGCCAAAAGACGGGCAAATGACAAAAAAATACATCGAACTTGACACTTTATGTGATTGTGTGTAGCCAACTATTTTTTTTCTTATTGTATGTACTGAACTTTCAAATTTCGATCATTGTGTGTATTCTATGACTATTCTGCCATGTAAAATGACCATTTTACCCTTTGAAATTTGAAAAAATTAAGGGTAAAATTGTCACAAAATACACACAATAATCGAATTTTGAAAGTTCAGTACACACAATAAGAAAAAAAAAAAGTTGACTACACACAATCATAAAGAGTGTCAAGTTCGATGCATCAGCGGCGGATCCAGGTTTTTTAACTCTGGTTTAGCACAAAAAAGATCCTGAAAACTGTTTGCACCTTAGCTCGATCTTCAAATTCTTCTTTTATCCACTCGGTTTTTTGAATTTTACCGTGTATAAAACTAAAAATGACACTTACGATCACCATCTTGACACAAAACTTGCAGCACCGAGAAAATTTGCTAGTAGCACAATGGAAAATTTCATTTTTTACATATAGTGTGGGCGACCCGCCACGATGGTAGATCTGCCCCTGATAAAGATATACTTTGACATACAAACCAATTAAACAGACCTGCAAAAAGAAAATCATACTATCAAGTTGTTTTTCTGAATTTTACCATGTATTAAACTAAAAATGACACTTACGATCACCCTCTTGACACAAAACTAGAAGCACCGAGAAAATTTGCTAGTAGCACAACGGAAAAAATTCATTTTTCATATATAGCGTGGGCTAATGATGGGTGTAGCCCGTGCTACACCCGCCACCACGCTAGATTCCGCCCTGATAAAGATATACTTTGATATACAAACCTGAACAGACCTGCAAAAGGAAAATCATACCATCAGTAATATACTATGTAATTTCAGTGTTCCAATATAGCCATCGATTAATTAGCTTTTACCATTCTTAGTATGCAGATTTCTTTGGAGAAAAACATTGATGAGCTACAAAAGAAGAAAACTTGAGATAGTGATTGGGCCGCCCATCTATACAGCCACCCTCTTCGGATTTACATCGGCTTAGAGTGCTAGTTATCAGGGATGTTATAGGCATCTCAGCTTTTTTTCTTATAACAAACGATAAAAAAAAAATACCACCCCTCGTAACATTCTTATAACATACAACCAAAAAAACAGTCACTCACTTTTTATTCAATTTACATTAAAAGTAAAATATTATAAAACTTGGTGGTGCGCCTATGTCACGAGCACCGAGGGCGCATAACAGCGCCATAGGAATCCTTTTTCCACCTGTAACCGGTGGCCTATAACCACCCACAGCGTGCACTGTTATAGAACTTTAGGAATTTATTTTGTTAAAAAAAATTAAATTGTTTATGTATGTGTTTACCTTCTTTATAGTTAAAAACCCAACAAAAGCATACAAAAAAATTATCTAGACAGAAAGAAATACAGAACTCCATCATAACCATTATATAGAGCTAACGATCTTATTGCAATAGAAAATATTACAGACTTGTAAAAGGGGTTTGAACTTTCTTCATAACAGCTTACAATAAGTATCTCTCCTCGATCATGCTTGGTTTTATTTTCTATGAAGATAAAAAAATAGAAATCAGTAATTTCACAGAGATACTTCTATATAAGAATTAACCCTAGTCAATAACAATACCAAAAAACCAAAACTAAGCCACAACAAATAGAGAATTTTAATTGGTCCATTGGTATAACTCAGATAACCTAGCTAATACAAAGTGTCAAATATTCCCTATTTTTTATGATGAATGTCTTCAATATTGAAAAATAACAAGAATAAAAACTTACAAACAAACACCATGAATCCTCATGGTGAAAGCATTAGCTCCAAATAAGACTTAAGATCGATATTATTGCAAGGAATCTAATTAACCATCGATAGCATAGCCTTCTTCGTAGATCCATTCAGTGGATACGATAGTCTTACAGTCTATTGATTTCTGATGCAGCATCATCAAGATTCTCATTCATTACCCTGAAGACAAATTGGGTATCCATGTGAATCTTGAAGATGCAGCATTAGTAAAACAATGACAGTTTTCGCCTTGGAGAATCTATTAATTTCAAATCTTTGCTGATGTGAACCTTGCTAACTCGATTAAGCAAACCCTAAATTCTTAATACGAATAAAGAGAGAAAAATACACACACAAAAATAAATAAATAGTATAAGAGTATAATTATATGTTTGTGATGCTTGTTTATACAACTTACATGCCATTATCAAAAGCAAATCTGTGGTTTTTATGGAAGATAAAACAAAAAGGTAGAAAAGAACACCACACGCTAAATCACTTATTTAGAGTCAAATTGATACTAACATTCTTGATGAATCATGAAGAATGAAAGCTCACGAAGAAAAAAGGAGGACTAAAGAGAGGAAAGTAGAGGTTTGGTGAAGAAAGGGTTAGGGTTGAGGTAGAAGATATATAGGAGTGGAGAGTGGATCCCATATGAATCGGAATCCTATTTTGTACGAATAAATTGGATCTAGGTATTTATGCGAAATTACATGTATAACCAACAAAACATCAATAATTACATATTTTACAACACAAATTTTCTCTGTTATGTAAATATTGAAGTTTGCTACCAACATTCATAAGAGCTATGGTTAAAAACGATCACCATTTTTAGCACTTGAAAATGATAGTTCTAAGTTGGGTTAATGCACTCATTTTTAGCACTTATTTCTCATGTAAGACAAATAAGAAGAAAAAAAAGTTATTCAACATATCAAACGGACTCATCTCCACTCTTTATAAAAAAAGAAATCAATGACTGACATTAAAAGTATTTTAATATTTCAGATATTTTTTGTAATTTAAATATCTTATAAAATGTTAATCGTTAAGCAAAAATAATTAAACCATCGCAACGAGCATTTAATTATATTTATCTATAGATGGCACTCTGATATAATTTCGAAAAAAGAAAAAAAAACAATTTTTTTTCACGTTTTTTCGTTTTTTATTTATTCATTTCGAAACTGAAATTTACATGAAAAAATCACATGTGATTAAATACTAATTTGAATATCACATGTGGTATTAGTGTTAAATCACATATGATATCATATGTGATTTTAAACTAATATCACATGTGATATTCAAATTAGTATTTAATCACATGTGATTTTTTATGCAAATTTCAGCTAACGCTAAAAAAAAACGTGTAAAACACGAAAAAAAATTGCCGAAAATATACAAAGTGCCTATTTATAGAATGATAATTAAATGCTCGTCGTAATGGTATATTTTTTGTTGCTTAACAATTAACGGTTTGAAAGATATTAATATTTGAAAAAAAAATGATGAAAGTGGGTTTTTTAAATTGTTAAGTTTAATTTCATCAATTAGATCAAATAAAGATAGAGGGTGGAGATTAATCCCTAAGTATGTAAAAAAAAATTTATGTAAATGATCTTTACTCATAAGAAAATGAATTATAAACGCATTTGAGAAAAAGTAGTAAATGATCGTCAATTGTTGGCGATTATGCATATATATTGTAGAAACTAAAGAGAACTGAAAACTATATTACGAGATTCAACTAACTATGAAAATTACAAAAGATTAAATAGCGACTAACCCAAACAAAATCTAGCAACTATTAAACGAGCCTAAATAAATGGGTCGGACTTATAGGCCTTTATTATCTAACATATATATTGTGCGTATTATTCCAATCTTAATAAATAAGCTGAAAGTTAGTTGCTAACTATAAACATAAGGACTCTTGATGGCAGAATGTTAAACAAATTTTTGTGATGATAGTAGCAAGTTAAGTTAATATACAAAAAGATGAGAAAAATCCATTTGATGTAGCGTCACTTGACGTCTAATGGTAACAATTTATAACATGACCAAAATCGAATAGAAACATAAATTGGTTGAGATTAGATTTGAACAGGATTCGAGCCATTTTTGGGTCAACTCATCTTACTTGTTTAGTAAACAAGCCTATGGTTAGACGGGTCGACTTTAATTTCCAGTTCATTTGAAGGTTTACCAACCAAATAATTTTTAAGGACACAAATAGTATAAAAACTAGCAAGTGTTGGAACATGCAAAGTTTTATCACATTGACTATCATATCTTCAAAAGTTCATTGAACAAAAAAAAAAAAAAAAAAAAAAGTCCATAATAGTGAGCCTAATCAATTTCTTATTAATTATTTTTTTAGGTTTTCATTGTGACGGTTTGGCAAAAAGATGCAATATTTCTTTTTATCAGTTATTATAACATAAGGGTATTCAGAAGAGTTGCAACGGTTCAATGGAACGCTTCATACGCTATATATGCAATTTTCTGATATGAAAGAAGACTAGAAAGCCAAAGATAATCTACATCAAAGTCAATCATGAAGCCATACTAGACTCACTTGATTTCAGTTTTGTATTTGAATTGATTGTTGTATCCTCTAAACAATCATACTAGTTAGGACAAAATTCAGTTTAAGGACACTGCATTCACATGCCTCAATCAAGTTGTTGTATTATTTTACACTATTCTTTAACAATCTTGTGCAGAATTTTCAAGATGGATCAAATGATACTTAAATCTCATGTTGAAAAACCTAAAAAGTTCAAAGGCTCTGACATTTGTCGTTGGCAACATGATATGTTGTTTTACTTGATAACGTTGCATGTGTCATATGTTCTCACGAATTCTAAACCAACATATCCATATGTGAAAGGACAAAATGTTCCTACTAAGGCACAAGTGCCAGACTATGAAAGGGCCGTCTCACAATAGAATCATAATGACTACAAGTGGCAGACTATGAAAGGACCGCCTCACAATAGAATCATAATTAATATAATTGCAAAATAAATCTTCTGAGTGCTTTGGATGATTTCATGTATGTTATTCAACCAACCTTTGAACTACAAGGGAGATTCGGGGACCATTGGAAAAGAAATAAAGGACTGAAGTTGCATGTTCTAAGAAATTTGTTATCGGTAAACTTTTGAATTTCACAAACTGGAAATAGAAGGTATGAGTATTAACTCTAGCTTTCTTGTTGGTTTTATTATTGAAAAATTGCCCCAATCTTGAAAAAATTATAGGGCTAATGATCAAAAAAAGTACTATACTTGCCACACTTTCCTCTTCAAGGTAGCGAACAAATTTTTTTGCTTTCGTGGGTATTATATTTTCAAATTCATCCTCTTTAGGGTATTTTGCAAAAAAGTTGGACATTTTTGCCCCTCTTACCCACAAGAGCAAATGATGGCAAGTATGATACTTTTTTTTTATCATTTGCCCTAGTTTTTATTATGTTTAATTTTGGATATGTATTAAGATAATTTATTTAATGATTTATAATTGTGTTAAATCTATGATAAAAATGTTTTGTTTTAAGTTTACACTATTTACTTAACAAGATATATTTTTGTAATAATTTAATATATACTTAAAAAAGGGAAAATTAAAATTATTCGGACAGTTATAAAAAAAACAAACAACACTTTTTCATTCAGATTCAGACATTATAGCTACCTCTTATTAGTAAGATGTGGTAGTCAGATTCAGATGCGGTAGTCAGATTCAGATGTGTAACATCTTAATCAAACAAACACACCCTTAATCTAGTCATAGTATACTCTCTAGTCTATGCTTCAACAAGTGACAGAAATTTATATGCAAGTACTTCAGGTTGTGATATAATTCCTCCTAATTTAGCGGAAGCGTTAAACCTAATTCGGTTTAACGCTTGAAGCGTTAAAACAACTTGAAGTGAATTAGGGCAAATGATAAAACAAAACATTTTTATCATAGATTTAACACAATTATAAATCATTAAATAAATTATCTTAATACATATCCAAAATTTAACATAATAAAAACTAGGGCAAATGATAAAAAAAAAGTATCATACTTGCCATCATTTGCTCTTGTGGGTAAGAGGGGCAAAAATGTCCAACTTTTTTGCAAAATACCCTAAAGAGGATGAATTTGAAAGTATAATACCCACGAAAGCAAAAAAATTTGTTCGCTACCCTGAAGAGGAAAGTGTGGCAAGTATAGTACTTTTTTTGATCATTAGCCCAAAATTATAAGTTATAGCTTAAACATTTAACTGATGTTATGAGTTTTGAGCAACTTGTTCTCAAAGTTCGTCTTGAGGATGATAACAAGACGAATGAAAAGGTTGATGCAAATTCAATAGAACCAAATGCAAACATGGTTGGAGAAATTTCTTGTAAATCCAAGTCCTGCGACAAAAACAAAGGAGAAAAAGGTGGCGGGTTTGGGCAAAATTCTTCCAAGGCTAGAAAGAATGATTACACCCAATAAAAGAAAACTTCAAGAAAATCTAACATTTTTAGGTATGTGCGAAACCTGGACATAAAGCAAAAGATTGTCGCCACAAGAAAAAATATGGAGGTGGAAACTAGAGGAAATTCCTTCCAAGTAAATAATGTGGAACCACCAAAGGAATTTGTTAGAGTAATTGAAGCCTTTGTGACTACAAACATTATTGATTGGTGGGTATATGTTGGTGCCACAAAGCACATCTGCAACTCAAGAAAGATGTTTGTATCTTACCAAAAGGTTAATGGAATAGAACCAATGTT